>JAECUM010032386.1:0-48906 GCA_016617855.1 Megalonaias nervosa
TACAAATACAAAGTCGGTTTTCACGAGTTGTTTAAGTGCATCAAAAGACAACGGACACGAGCGTCTAACTGCCGTAGCCGTAGGATAGGGGAGTGGTAAAATATGGGGCGACTTTTGAATGACATCCCGCGATGGATCGTTATTGTAAGTTTAAAAAGAGAATAACAAATTTATGTGAAGAAGATAAACTATACTGTACATGAATCATCCAATAGTTTAAGAGAATTGTCATGCAGTTTAAAGAAATGATCATCTTATTTATATATGGTGGAACATTCCATGGTCAATGGCTAGTCATCGAATGTATGATGTCTTCCCAAGTATTTAATTTTGGCTTGACCCCCCAAAAAATCCCAAAAATTAACAAAAACCCATAAATATCCGTGTAGACGTCTTACATTGTAGGACTACATTTTATATCATTATCAGACAGGGAATTGCTCTCAAGCAAGTGTATCTGAATTTAACAATTACTTTATATTTTGAAGCAAAATTGAATTGCACTAAAGATAACTGAACCAAACTTTTATACAACAGTTAGATAACAAAAGAAAAAAAATGGAAAATTAAATAGGTGTTTGATGATTCCAGAATGTTTCTTCTTTCATTAAAATTCATACAAGGAAAATCTTGCATAATGCTGTCATTGTTTTCAATTTAAATTGTTTTTCTAACATATAGTGTAGTCTGCCAAAGACCTCCATTGTTAGATTTCAGAAAATACAGAATTGCAGAATGTATATAATTTTATATTGTTATTACCACACCCACACTGTTGATATACCCAAGCAGCTAAATTGTAGCATTTCATGTCAGATTATCTACAATAAATGTCCCATAATATAAGCAAAACAGGCCGAATCTCATCTTGGGTTCATGAAGATAGTGTAGTTATTTTTCTCCAAAATTTCTTATGAAAAGTTCAGTGCAGTACTTTTATACTGTTTCAGTTTTCCTTTTTTTTTTTTTTTTTATTTCATAGTTGTATTTTGCTCTCATACTTTAACAATATCAAATTATTTTTAGAAAGAGCAAAATAATCATAAAACACATACAAATGAAAATGTTTATGTAAGGGGTATTCCTTGAGGGAGGGGCAACCTTTTTCTAGCAGAAAAACGATCATTTCCAGAGATACCTCTATAAATATAAAGGTCCTGATCTGTCATAGCATACTTTGCCTGAAATATAAAGGTCCTGATCTGTCATAGCATACTTTGCCTGCAGACCAGAATCTGTGTTGTTTGTTTTGTTGATTAGTTTTAGTAAATACAATATGCTTCAACACATAGACTGGGAAGCTTTAGAAATAAGGAAGTGCAAGGTTTAACTCATCCTTTTCAACATTTGAACAACATCATCAAATGAGTGACTTCATTGCCATTGACCCTAGTACTTACCTCACATCACGCTCAAAGATAAGACAACCATCAAAAGAAATACAAGCACATCCCAATGAAGGATAAAGTTCAAAGCTGATAGAATATTCCAAATGGGGATAGTCCTTGGAAAGAAAATGTGTTTATACACAGTTCAAAGCTGATAGATTGTTCCAAATGTTTATACACAGTTTCTTTCCAAGGACAGTCCCCATTTGGAATAATCTATTAGCATTGAACTTTATCCTTCGTTGGGAGTTTTGTCATCTTAGACTGCAGTAATGTAATGTGGGTAAACCTGATCAAGTATTCTCAGTTAAGTCTGGAACTGTGTTGGTGGGTAGAGAACCCTGGGAGGCATCTGGACATGGATAGGTCTGTGTCTGAGAGTGGAAATTAGGCAGTGGAAAAATCACATTTCCTTTATCCACGTTTCTCACTCTTTATTTTAATGCCTGTGTATTCTAAACAGGCTTTCTACTCCTTTTTTGCATAAACACAATGCAAGTCAACCAATGATAAATATCTAGCCTGACAGAGCATTCAAAGACACAATGCAGGTCAACCAGTAGATAATTATCAAGCCTGAGAGAGTATTGAAAGCCACATTCCAAGTCAACCAATAGATAATTATCAAGCCTGACAGTATTGAAAGCAATGCAAGTCAACCAATAGATAATTATCAAGCCTGACAGAGTACTGAAAAATGATGGATAGGATTTTGACTAAATTCAGTTTCATTTCTTTTCCCCAAATTAGAACACAGTTGAATAGAAATCTTAAGGACAAAGCACTTTTTTTAATAAAATTGAAATAGATGGTTAATCAGTTTTGGTTATTGATTATAGTTGGTTTTGAGTATTTGGTGAATGGATGGACCAGATTGAAAATAATCAGTTCAGTGTTTTGTCAGAATGTTACAACAACTGCTTTTATTTCCTTATTTTTGTGATCAGAAAACTAAAATGGCCATTGTGTTTATCTCACCTAGTCAAAGACTGAGTGAGCTTATTGTATGGCCCTCTACCTGTTGTGAAGAACTTTTAAACTTTTAAAAAAAATGCCAAGCTACCACCTAATATTACCAACATTAATTTAAAAAAGTAACACTTTTCAACAACTCCATGAAAACTGTTGAATAAGGGAAAGACCAAACTTGGCAGAAGGCATCCTGTCACGAAGACTTTTCAAATGCTAGTCCTTCATCAAATATGATAACTGTTACTAAATATTGAACATTGTAGACTTCTCAAAAAACACTCAGCAGAATTATCCATGACCAAATCGTAAATGAAAAAATCTGAAAGAAAGAGTTTTTAGTTTACAAAAATTAAACCATTCAATCAACGTTAGTACCAAGCTCATCGTCGTCAGCATCCGTCCGTCTTCGGGAGACGATGGTGTAGCTTCTGGTTGAGTGTCCTATCTGCACCTTCACGAGTGGCTGAAGAGTACAACCCAAGAGTGACAGTCTCTGTTGCACTTGCTGCAGGTGAACGTTGATGCTTGTTGAGGCTGTTGTTGTTTCACCTTCCTCCTGGCTGTCTTTGTAGCGAGGTTTGTGTTTCTCGTTTCCTTGGCTTTCTGAACGCCGTGTCTGACAGCAAGGCACCAGGCGGAGTGGTCGTCAGCACAGCTCTCCCAGTTGTTGACGTTGATGTTGGCCGTCTTCATGTCCTTCTTGCAGGCATCTTTGTAACGCAGACGTGGCCGTCCAGTCAGTCGTGCACCTTCTGCTAGCTCGCCATATAGCAGGTCCTTGGGAATGCGGCCTGGATCCATTCTCTTGACATGGCTGAGCCAGTGAAGGCGCTTCTCGCTGAGGATGGAGAACATGCTGTTCATGCTGGCGCGTTCCAAAACCTGTGTTGGGTACTTTGTCCTGCCACTGGATGCGCAGAATGTGCCGCAGGCATCTCAGGTGGAAGCTGTTGAGTTTCCTTTCGTGGCTCGTGTAGGTGGTCCATGCCTTGCTTCTAGAGGAGTGTGCTGAGCATGCAGGCCTGGTAGACGTGCAGTTTGGTCTTCTCAGTGAGTCTGGGGTTGTTCCAGACCCTCTGGTTCAGTCTGGCCATAACTGCTGCTGCCTTGGCGATCCTGCTGTTCACCTCAGCATCAATGGAGAGTGAGCTGGAGATGGTGGACCCAAGGTATGTGTAGTTCTCAACAACTTCAAGGTTGTACCCCTCGATGGTGATGATGGGAGGGGAGTCTGCATCCTGCGCCATGACGTTCGTCTTCTTCAAACTGATGGTCAGTCCAAACTCCTTGCAGGCGTGGGAGAGGCGACATACCATCTGCTGAAGTCCATCTTCCGTATGTGATGTCAAGGCTGCATCATCAGCGAAGAGCAATTCATGGATGAGAACCGCTGTGACTTTAGTATTTGCACGGAGATGAGCGATGTTGAACAGCTTGCCGTTAGCCCTGGTGTGGATGTACACTCCCTCGATGCAGTCCTTGAAGGCGTACTGGAGGAGCATGGAGAAGAAAATGGCAAAGAGCGTCGGTGCGAGGAAGCAGCCTTGCTTCACTCCACTGCTGACTGGGAAGGCCTCTGATGTTGCGCTGTTGAAGCACACTGTACTTTGCATGTTCTCATGGAATGATGTGACGACAGCGTGCAGTCGTGGGGGGCAGCCGATCTTCTCCAGGAGCCTGAAGAGTCTGCTCCAGCTGATTTTGTTACAGTACCAAGCTACTGTAACAAAAATAGGTCAGTGTGATATTACAGATGTTTCTGACATTACAGCTGTATGCAGTCCTGTCTCCTTGACATCAATACTAAAAAATAATTTTCAATCTTAAAAGGCACAAATGGCCAGGTAAGTGGTCATTTTGAATTTAAAGTTGATGATACACATATATGTGTGATAGTAATTAGTTCTTTTGTTTTTCTAGGAAAGACCTGTCACTTTTTTCTGATCTGATTATGGTTTAACATCATTGAATTGGCAACTGTTGGCAACATGATACATGCACTGTTGTGTGAAAGTAAAGAAATGGTTATGTTAGAACAGTTACTACTGAACCTTTTTTCAGAATTGTTGTTTTCAGCTTTGCATATTAGATAAGATAGGTATGCACTAGTATTATAGATTATTGACTTTTTACTTACAGACAGTATGGATAGCTGGAAACATTGGAATGTTTGTATATACCTACTTCAGATACATGGGGGATGAATTCTACTACCTACGTCTTATGCTTGGGGTAAGTATTTCATCTCTATAATATTTACAGTGATCAAACATACTTACTGATTTAATGAGCAACTCATTAAGGATTTTCCTACACAAATATTGTCAGATAGGAACCCCACTCCAACCCTAACTACCTAATGCATATTTTCCCATTCAAAACTGATCAGCATTTTCCGAATCTAGACTTAAAAAGTCTTTAAAATTTTGAATTAGAAATTCACAGTTCCGATCATGAGGATGCATGTATGTAATGATACTACTTGAAATGTGAGCTTTTTCAGAAATCAGTAAAAGTGAAAACACAATTTTATCTATTTGCCTGTCTATCTGTCTGTCCATCTATCTCTCTCTATATTTATCTATCTATTGCATCTCTTTATACAAGTGACTACCGTAAATGGTGCCATTTAAAGGTAAATCGTACAATATGTGAAAATGAAGAATTGTGCAAAACCTTACGTGTGCATTTGGTACAATAAGATAAAATATAAGAGGTAAAGATGTTAAAATTCTGTACAGGGAATATAAAATATAAAAGTAACACACGAAAAATCCTTAAAATATGTAATCGAAATATAAACATAGGAACTTGTATAATCTTTATTTTATGATATTTAAAAGACTTCTGTCTTAATATAGCTTACAGTTAATGTACCACTTTTTTTAATATGATAGCCATGGGGCTCAAGAGTATTAATATAGCTTACATGTGATGTAGCACTTTTCAAAATATCATAGCCCCGGAGCTCAGGTGTTTTAATACAGCTTACATGTAATGTACCACTTTTTTTAATATGAAAGCCATGGGGCTGAAATGTATGAATATAGCTTACATGTAGTGTACCAGTTTTAATGTGGTTTCTATGTAATGTACCACTTTTCTGAATATCATAGCCCTGGGGCCCTGGTGTTTTAATATAGCATACATGTGATGTAGCACTTTTCTGAATACCATAGCCCTGGGGCTCACATGTTTTAATATGGCTTACATGTGATGTAGCTTTTTCCTGAATATCATAGCCATCGGGCTCATATAGCTTACATGTGATGTAGCACTTTTCTGAATATCATAGCCCTAGGGCTCACATGTTTTAATATAGCTTACATGTGATGTAGCACATTTCTGAATATTATAGCCCTAGGGCTCACATGTTTTGATATAGCTTACATGTGATGTAGCACTTTCCTGAATACCATAGCCCTGGGGCTCTTGTGTGTTAATATATATTACATGTGATGTTGCACTTTTCTGAATATCATAGCACCAGAGCATGTGTGTTTTAATATAGCGTACATGTGATGTAGCACTTTTCTGAATATCATAACCCTCAGGCTCAGGTGTTTTAATATAGCTTACATGTGATGTAGCACTTTTCTAAATATCATAACCCTGGGCTCAGGTGTTTTAATATAGCTTACATGTGATGTAGCACTTTCCTGAATATCATAGCCCTGGGGCTCAGGTGTTTTAATATAGTTTACATGTAATGTAGCACTTTCATGAATATCATAGCCCTGGGTCTCAGGTGTTTTAATATAGCTTACACGTGATGTAGCACATTTATGAATATTATGCTTATGCTGATTTCTCTTCATGTGTACAAAATTTTACTATTATGAGTCAGTCATTGTGATCTCTATTTTTTTATTACATTTTGCATTTACTAATAGACCTTGATGCGGTTGCAAGGCATTCCTGTTTTGATAATGCAATTTCTGTTCTGAGAATAATTTCCAACTCCAAAAGGAGATTGTCAGACTTAAACTGATTACAGTCTACCGGTACTTCCTTATTACTTGTGATATCTGTGCATATTTTGTAATACATGTAGCTGTATTATTAGTAATAGGCAAATTTGATGAGAGATGTTACTACTTTGATTTGCTAAATGTTGAAATCTGACACAAAGGTTATTATAGGTAAAGTTCACCTTAAAATTCATTAACACATTTTTCTACTAGGGTTTTCATCTGAAGGCTGTCAACCCTTCTCACTTTGTTACAAGTTGTCCCCTGAAAAAGTTATATAAACCCATCTGCATGGTATAGAAAAATCTTTTAAATCCTTACCTACCCATGGAAACACAAATTTAATGAATCTGGTTGCCAAATAGCGTTCTTTGTTTGCCTAGTACATTTTTGTGGTTGCCCCCCCAAAATCCCCAAAATGGTGATAATCATATACCCAAAACCAAGTATAGATCTGTATGGATGTTGGCACCCAACTTGATTGATGTTTTCCAGTTAAGTTATTAAATATTTAATGCTGAGAAACACATGTAAATGGCATTTTTTTTATTGTTATTATCTTTTTGTGTTGCCTGAGCAGGCTTTATCAGCCTGGGAAAATAGACCAGTTATTATTCTGAGTACTGTCCAGGCTTCTGTGCAGTAGATTTTTGCCAGCACTAATCACCAGTTGAACAAAGTTGCTATTAATAAATCATTGTCAGTGAAAATGCCAATGTTTATCCACATGTTTTAAGGTGATTATTATTATAGCCACTGCCTGTCTGTTACTCTATTTACATTTTCTGTCCCAAACTCTATCTCCTAAACTGCTTATGTGTCAGATAAAACTGTACCAAACTTGACACATTGGGTAATAACCATGTGCCAGAGGGACATGCGTTTCAGCATAATCCTTGTTAGGTTAAGGTTTGGAGACGAGGGTATGGTCTTAATTACAGTGTGTTACATGTAGGCTCATACAAAAGTAACGAAAGAAAAGAGTAAAGCCAACAAGCTTTGTAAATTTTACAAATTAATTTTTTTCCCTAGAAAACAAGGTCAGAATATGAAATAGGACTTACTATTTGTGAATATAATCCAAAAATTAATCCTAGGATTCAAAAATATAAGTCCTATCACTAAAAGTTCTAATTGAATCCAAGTTCGAATCTCGATGAAGTTCCAGTATGGAAGGCAATGACGTCCTCTATAACCAGTTTTTGTTGATGTGTCAACAATTCCTTGTTGAATCACCAAGAACATAATTCCGGCTTTTGAATTTCAAATAATTTAGTGAATGTCCTTGTCCAAGTATTTCGTTGAAGAAGAATATTTCCCAGGGTGAATAAATTATTTTAAATACAAAAATCAACTCAAATGGCAACAACAAGACAAATACCTTGAGCCCAAAGGTATATTTTTATGACTGATCAAATCCACTAGAAAACGTCTGTTTTAACCCACGATTTTAGATGACATGATGGCTCACGTGACCGGGCTTTGTGATCACTAATTTGAACAGTGCAGTAAAAAAAGTGCCATTTCACACGTAGCCTAGACTAGCCCTATCTAAGAATCAGGTTCTCATGCTGGAAATGAATAATAAAAAAGACTGTTTACAACTTAGCTAACATGTAGGCTGAACATGACCATGGTAATAACCAATCATTTTTGCTAAGTGTTTACAAACCTCTGAACCAAGGTGAGCTAAAACTAGTGATAAAGTAATACTTTTGTGTTCTAATCAGGTCAAAACAGAAGACTGAATTTTCCAAAAAAAATACATTTTACACAAGTAATTAAATTACATATACGTAACAAGTGACATTTTCAGATATGTTTGGTTATGCTTTATATATGCAGTCATAGAGGGTAGACAGAGTATACAGTTTATCACTGATAAGGCATTGCTTAAACCCGTTTTAGATTTTGCTGTGTCATCATTTATAATATTGGATATGACATCATACAAAGTAAGTGCATCATAGTGTAATACCATAAGATACACCTAATCAAATATCTGGTAAAAATAATGCATGTTTTGTTACGAGTTATTAAACAAAGATTAATAACTCACATCAGTCTGCTGCATGACAGATTTTTGGTTATGACCCCTGCATGATTGGGGGTGCCCTTTTATGTGTGTGATATAAATTAGTGTGGAAATATGCAATGGTGACTCATCATAAATAACCAAAATTTGTATTAAAATGATCTTCAGATTCATAGCAGAGCGATCAATGAAATTAGGCTGTAGGTAATCCTGTTACTTTTATTGATAATTAAAACTTGCATTGGTATATTTTAGGAAAGGACTTCACAGCTATGGTGATCTATTCTTGGTAATCTAATATGGTGAGATGCATTATCACAGTCACACTGTTATGACTGTTCAGTTCTTTAAAATTTAATTTTTCTTTATTGACTTGAAAAATGGCTACAGATACATTCAGGGAGTATCTTTGTGTCCTTGGGAGATGTACAGGTATCTAGCTCCCATTTCCTGTACATGATGTAGCCATAATGTGCTGAAAAGTACTGTTAAAAACCAACAAGCAATCAATTTTTAATCATACCTGTTGTACATAAACAGATATGTACCCAGGGAAGCCTTCCTAAGCCTTCATTGGATACAAAAATAAAAACAAAAGCAGTCCACATTGCCTTTAACTTAAAATCTTATTGCATTTGGTCTAGATCTGTGTAAAGAGATACCTATATTTACATATATAGACTTGGAATAAAGTTAAATAATTTAATGTAATAAAATGTTATTTATAGTGCAAACTGAAATCTCATATGATTTCAGGAAATGTATTGCAAATGAGTACATTGTTCATATTTTATGTCATAAATGGCTGAAGGTGAAGAGAGTTTGAAAACTGTTGCTAAAGATTTTGCTGTATCATGTGGAAAAATTCATGAAAGTTAACACTTTGCTCTGCTGTGACCAGTAAATTAATGAAAGTTAACACTTAGTTGTATAGTATCCAAAAATTCTTGAAAGTTTACACTTTGCTGTGCAGTGTCCAATAAATTCATGCAAGTTAACAATTTGCTGTACAGTGTCAAAAAAATTCATGAAAGTTAACATTTTACTCTACAATGTCTGATAAAGTCATGAAAGTTAACATTTTGATTTTGTTTCAGAAGGGACTCCCTGTTGCCAGGGCTGGTGCATCTTGCCTCAACCTAAACTGTATGCTGATCCTGCTACCAGTGTGCAGAAATTTCACATCTTTTTTACGAGGCTCTCTCAAGGTTGAGATATAGTCTAACAAAATTTATCTTGTAAAACAAAGCAGAGTATAGTTGTCACTATTCTAATGTTTGCCATTTTGGTGTTATTATGTCTGCAGTTGTTGATGTTAATTGTGTGCATTCATCTTTATGTTTTCAAAACTGTGCAGTACATTCAGGTTGGAGTGTACTTTAAATGCTCTCCCATCTAAGCAAACTTGAATAACCTTCTTTACCCCCATATTGATTACACACACATGCACATATATAATGACACAAGAGTTGGAGAACTGTGTTTTGACATAAAGCAAGGTCCTTCTCAGGGGACAGTAAGTACTATACATAGAGACTCACACAAAGAGTAACATGTGTAGAACAATACATATTTACATTTTTGACAGAAGAAAAACTTTCCAGAATAATGAAGAGGTGCTTACTCAATAAAAGATAACAAAATAACAAGAAATAACTACATTTCTAGGAAAGGGATCTATTATCTATGAATATGGCAAATGAGTTTGGATGCAAACTGTCAACTCATTAGATCTATACTGCTTGGTAATACAGCTCTATGATCTTAAAATAGGTAATAGAAAAGAGTGAGAGAATGGATATAATCCTAGAATTACTAATACAAGTCCTAAAGATTAAAGTTCTGAATAAACTTACATGTATTCCAAAATAAGTCCAACACTGATAGTGTTGATGTGCTTGTGATGGCCTGAATAGTAATGATGTGCCAACAGCCTATTGTTGTATCACAATAATAATATCTAAGAATATATCCTTGTTCGAATATCACTATAAATCCAAGTCTCTATTTCCAAGAATATTATTTCTGAGCACTTTGTATTTCCAGAGAGGAATAACTTCAGTTAAATAATTTGAACAAATAAATTCCAACCCAAATCAAATACTGGACACAACAATAATACAACTTATTCTGCTCAGATCTTAAAGCATGAATGAATAATTTCTAGATAAACAAGATTATATAGTCCTCTACTTGACCTCAGGTCACAATTAGCATTTTCTAAAACTATTACCTAATGAATAATTTTATTTTGGAAGGTTCTAAATGTTTACATGATACAATTGTAGCTATAATTAGAAGGTCCGTTACAAATATTATAATGTAAAATGTGGTAAACAACAGGTGGACCTAGCATTTCATGAGGAATTTCTTATGTTCTGGACTCAGATTGAGATAAACATGTTGTTTACAAAACCAAAATCAATGATTCAGGTCAGGCAGAAAATGAAATTGATTTTGGACAAGGTCAAGTCCAAAATAGAATTATCCATAACATATAGTGAATAAAAAACAAACTAATAATTCTTATTAAATATACATAACATTGGTGTAACCTTGTTATCTATGTCATCGCTATGAAATTGTGCTTCATTGGGCACCATCTGTAGTAGTGTGACCTAGTTGTCTATGTCATTCTTAAGAGATTGAGCTTCATAGGGCACAATACATTGCAGTGTGACCTAGTTATCTATGTCATTGCTAGGAGATTGTGCTTCATATAACACCAGCTAAAGCATGATATTAGTTTTCACTTCTGGCTTTATATCCCCAGTATACCTGACATTATGAGAAACAAGATTTTAAATCAATATGTTTATATTACAAAGGATGGAGGTGGATAGAAATGATAATAATAATAATAATAATAAACCAATGCCACTTAAGGAGAGTGAGGCTGTGGAAGGAAAAAGATGTATGATGAGTTTAAAAAAGCACATTTGGACTCGAGAATTTTGCTTAGTTCAGATTTCCACTTATCTGCTGTATCACATATTTATCCAAAACCTTTTCAAAGAGTAAGCACATCCCCATGGAAAGCCTATGCCTACATATAATATTTTGGACGGGATAAGAGTCTACAAGATCTGCTGATCCTAGGCCCTTTTTTGGTCAGAATTGGTAAGAATAACACACATATTTGTCCCTCACTATGAAACCTTTCATTATGATACCATTCTTGTTTTAAAATAGGTCATGAATCCCATTATATTACGTAGCAATGAAATTTTATGTTTCATGTACTTCATTATAAGGCATCTCACTCAAAGGCAGTACTCTGTTCATCATTATGAGGCATTCTCACTGTATGGCAGTATATTCTGTGGACATTGTGTTAATGATCATGTATGTCATTATAAGGCAGTCTCACTATGAGGCAGTGTACTCTGTGGCTTTTATGGAAATTTTTGTAATGATCATGTACATTTTTAAAAGGCCGTTGTTATGAGTCTATGCTCTTAAAACAAGTAAAAGAAAAGAGTGAAAGGCGACAAGCTTTGTAAAATTCAGCAAATAATTTATTTCCCTAGAAATACAAAGTGAAAACGAGAAAAAAGAACTTAATTAAAGACACAAGTCCTGATAATTTGAAGTCCTGAACAAAATTCAGTAGAAGTCCAGAATAAATCCAAAAATTGAAGGTGATGATGTGTCTGGTAGCTTATAGAGTGTTGATGTGTCAACAGTCTTTTGTTGAATCACAGTAATATAATTCCAAGCTTGAATTCACTATAAATTCCAGTGAATGTCTCTGAGAATTTTATCAGAGCACTTTTGTATTTTCAGAGAAAATAATCACTTGAATTCAGTAATTTGAAGAAATAAAATTCAGCCCAATGGACACAACATATAATACAACTTCAAAGTGCTAGATCATAAAGCACGACTGAAAATCCTCACAGTTACAAGATTACATAGTTCTCTACTTGACCTCAGGTCACAAGGTCACAATTAGCATTTTTGTTTTAAAAAAAAACTATTACCTAATGGAAATTTACCTTCTAGAATGATCCAGGTGTTTACAAAATAAAAACCATAACCTGGATTATGTAAAATACAGTAAGTAAATTCCAAAATCTTGACCTAGACCCAAATAAACATATTTACTTCTATTAATAATAATTCTGATTTTAAACCCATACATATAGAGAATAAGTTAGCTATGTATTAGTGGTTTACAGAAT
The DNA here is from genome assembly GCA_016617855.1 of Megalonaias nervosa. Taxonomy (NCBI): domain Eukaryota; kingdom Metazoa; phylum Mollusca; class Bivalvia; order Unionida; family Unionidae; genus Megalonaias; species Megalonaias nervosa. The sequence continues at coordinate 12,551 of JAECUM010032386.1, forward strand.
AAAGTCAATTCAGGTCAAACAGAAATGAACTCAGTTTTCGACAAGGTAAAGTCCAATATACAATGTTACATTACAGTAGCATGTAAAGAAATAAAAAAAATTAAAACTAACAAACAAACAAGACAAATTAAATATACATAACACAGGATACTCTATGACTCCAGTCAACATCATTATGAGAGAGAACTGTATGTATCAGGTATATCATTATAAGGCAGTCTCACTATAAGGCAGTATAATTTATGACTTATGGGCATGGTTATAATGAGGGAGTACTGTATTGTGTATGTAATTATAAGGCAGTCTCACAATGAGGCAATATACTCTAGGACTTCAATCAACAACACTATTATGAGAGTACTGTATTTATCATGCATGTCATCATAAGGCAGTCTCACTATTAGACAGTACACTTTCTCTGCAGTGGATATAATTACAATTAAAATGTACTGTTTGCATCATGTATACCGTTATGAGGCAGACTCAGTTTAAGGAATTATATTCTATGGCTCTTATTGACATTATTATAATGAGGGAGTACTGTATCATGTACATCATTATAAGGCAGTCTTACTATAAGGGAATATATTCAATGGCATTTAATGATATCATTGTAATGAAGTAGTACTCTGTATCTTGCCATTATATGGCAGTCGTACTATAAGGCAGTGAGTGAGTACTGCCTGTGTTGTGTCATTATAAGGCAGACACACTATAAGGCAATGCATTCTCTGGCTCCTATGGACATTGTTATAATGATGGAATACTGTATCATAGTTTCAAGGTTATGATTAATTGTGACACTTTATACTGTATAAGTTATATTTATTTTTAATAATCTAATTTAAGTGATCACTTAAAATCTTTCTCCAGGTTGTTTCAACATATATTTCAATGTGTACCAGCAAAATTCTTGTGTATTATATCACAGTTTCTTACTTGGTTAAATTCTAGCTTTACTGTAGATTCAGAATCAAACAAGATTCTTTATTTCTAAAACAGATTGAGATTTATTTACGGAAACTACAATGTCAAAATCAATTCTAACAAAATTATGTTAGTAAAATACTGATGCTTGATTTCTTTGCAAGTTATAGCAAATTTCTGCTTATACTACAGAAAAGCCTCTGAGTGCCAGTTCAGGAATTTGAAATTTGCCATAAACATTGGAACATGCTTCTCCATAATGATCCCTAGCTTTGAAACTAAACTTCTGATGTACCTGGTACACCTTTCACTTGATTCTCATACTACCGTTAATAACATTTTCAAATGAGTAGATTAAGACACTGATTAATGTTAGATGCTTTAATTGTGTTATGTACACTGGCAGTTTGTGTTTAATTAGTCATTTAGATATAATTGCATTACTACCATGACTACTAACTCATATACATGTAGCATTTGAATGCCTTTTAACTTTTTCATTCTACCCCCTTTATTTGAACTGATACAAAAGACTAATTAAAATGATAATACAGTGCAGGTCAACTTTTAAATGATTGTTACAGTGCAACCATCACTTGCATAAGTCAGAGATTAAAACAGTCAGATTTTCACAAAAACACTCACAGACAGAGCTGTGATGGTTGATTGACACTTTTCTCACACGCATCACATTTATGATGAGTACATTAAAACTGAATTCAGTGTTAAAATTGAAACATGAAATGGACATTTTAGTTGATTCATATTTCATCATATATTATTTATATTTTGCTGAACTTTTTTTTAAAAGAAAATTTAACAAAATATATGACTTTTATTGAAAGTTAGACATTTCATAGTTTTTAATCAAATTTCAGGACTCTAACTGCTGTTTTTGATGATACAACAAGTGATATTTCAAAGTTTCATTTGCCAGTTTTGATTGCAAGTTTCTTCATATTCAGCAGTAAAATAAAATGGGTTCCATGCCAACTTCCCATGTTATATGCAGGATTCATGAGTTATCTGGGCACGAGTTAACAAGGGAGAGGCATATTTAAAATTATTCATCTATCTGACATCATTGATTTAGTTGTGTTTTTACCATAGTTATCTTTCTTCTCACCATTTCTTAGTGGTTTTTATTCGTGTTTTTTTTTAATCATATTCTGTGAATTTGCATACTTTCATGTGTTACCAATTTTTATGGGGTGCCATAGTTCTTGGAGTACTAAGTTTTATTGTGTTTGCGGTTGCTGTGAACCATGATATTGAGGAACCATTTAATTTTATGATCCTTTAGTGGAAGCAGTAGAACTGCCTCCCCCTGTCCACAGTTTAAGTATTGATAAAAATGCTGATTTTTGCAGAACCACAAAAAATGGTACCTATGAAAATAAATGAATTCACTGTTTTAAATCTTTTTCTTTACTTGCAGCTAGAAAGATGCCATTAGAAACAGTTGTAATTGTTTTGGTATATTGTCCATATAATTGATATAATAGCTTAAAAAGCTGCCGCAACAAAATTTCCCCAAATGAAACAAATTACTTGTCTTTGTAAATGTAACTTACTGTATATACTCACTTATAAGTACAGTCCAATTACAAGTAACATAGTTCCTGATCTGCCATCGCATAATGTTTCATCAGATTGAGGTCTGTGCTATTTTTTGTTTCTGCTGATTACTCCTGACAAACTGCATAGAGCCAGATCAGCCAGTGCATTATGCAGCAGCAGATGTGGGTCAGTGCAGTTTGCAGTTGGACTCCACTTGCAAGACGATGTATACAAAAGTATGAAATTCGTATTTTCAGTGCTGCTGTAACAAGACAGTACTGAGACAGTTGGATAAGCAACTTACATTCCACAGATATATTGCATACATGATCTGCTTGCACACAGGTAACCATGCTTACACTCAGGTAACCATACACAATCTGCTTACATATAGGTAACCTTACACAATCTGCTTACATATAGGTAACCTTACACAGTCTGCTTAGACACAGATAATCATACATGACACAATATGCTTATGCACAGGTAATCATGCATGATCTGCTCACACACAGGTAATCATACATGATCTGCTTACACACAGGTAATCATATATGATCTGCTTAGACACAGGTAACCATACATGATCTGCTTATACACATATTACCATATATGGTCTACTTACACGTAGGTAACCAATTATGTGGAGCATGGTTGTAAAGAATAGTAGATACTTCATGTGTAATAATTGAAAATTCTTCTTTCATCAGAAAGCTGAAATTTTTTCAATATGCTTTTTGTGTATATTAAACTGTAAATTGGTTATTACTATATAATAATTTGTAGGGGAGATAACCTTGAGTATTGAGCAGCATAACAAATTGATATTGATTGTCAATATTACTTTTTTCCTGTCTTTGTCACTAGTAATGATTCAGGCACACCAGTTACTGTTATTTTAGGTTAGAGTTGCTAGGTTCTAAATGCAGTTTTCATTAGTTGAAATTGGTTTTGGTGTTTTATGGCACAGAAACACAAATAGCTTATTTTGAGATGATTCATTTGGAGCAAAGTTCCTTGATAAAAGACACGCCATGGTAGCTGACCAAGACTTAATCCAGTGGTGGAGTTCAGCCACTAATCCAGGACACTAAACACTGAGTCACTTCAGCTCCTATTTTTTCATTTGTCAAAATGTGTGCAGCTTCATGTTTAATTTTGCTCACAACAAACCCAATTAATTGATCATAAATTGATTTATTAAGAAAAGGTTTTACATTTTTTCTTCCTTTTTCATTTCAGCTATCCACCTTGGGGCTCATATATTTAATGTTGAGAGATTTTTAGACAGCTACTCTCAGCCTGGAATCTTATCTGCCCTTAGTATTCTTCCAACAACACCAGATGGCACCTTTATAAATTTCATTAGAACAGAAGCAACAGTAAGATATTCAAGCTTTCTTCATTCTGTTAAAAAAATTCATTTACATGTTTGTAACAGTTGTTAAAGTCAGACACAAGAAGATTTTGTTCATTGTCAGGGTCATTTGGTTTCTTTATTTTTGAAGAATTCAAAATAAGTATTAATTGATTGACACTTTGTTTTTCATATGTAAAAATTTTAGGCCATCAGTTGGTATGCTAAACAGTTCAGAAGCAGAAGGGAATGTATTGTTTCACTGCTGTCCATCTCATTGCCTAAAGATGTGGATATTATTTATACATGATTTAGAGAAAACTCTACATGTACACAGATGAATTGAAGTAAGTTTCCACACTGTGGTGCTGCAATCCCTAAAACCCCACCCCAAACTAATATTAGATTTAAGATCTGTTTGTAATTTGAACCAATTATCATTGTATTTTTGTCAACATATCCATCTTTACTGACAATATTGTCTACTTTGTATTGCAGGAATTAGATGCACAAGTGGAATTATCTACTTATAATTAATTAATTAATTAATTAATAATATAATTATTATTAATAAATACTTATTGTAATATAATCATATCTGCTTTCATGAACCTCTTGCTGTGTCTTTGCAGCCAGCACACAATTGCTGGAGTATGAAAACCTTGTAATGAAATCTTTTAGGGCCAACACTTGAGAAATAGATTTACTTAAAATGGTGAAATAATTTTAAGATTTTTCTAGCTCAGTGGATCAAAGAATAGAAATTATATTTGACTAAATATAAGTTATAAATTCATGCATAATGAAAACTTGTGTAAATCTTCATTAACGTTTAGTATTTTGTTACAGGATCCAATAAGAGAAGTGTGTAAAACAACAGCTGGAGTAACAGGGATAATAATCACACTTGTTCTCATTCTTATGATGTCATCTTCCACGGAAACCATCAGGTAACATGACAAAAGATTGTTTAACCTAACAAGGAGTGGTAATCCAGACAATCACAAAATGAATTTGGTGAATGCAGCAAAGATTACAAATTGGCATATATCTTAATACAAACCAGACATGCCTAATTATTGTCTTTTCGAAGAGTTAATATTTTTATTATGTAGACCCTGATTGTTTCCTTCCTTCATACATCATTTAGCTCATATCAGGCTTGGTGGAAAATTGATTTTCAGTGCCATTAAAGAACAAATAGGTGTTTCAGATACATTTTTCTTTTTCTTTTAACTTCTCACCTCAGTAATTATGGCAGGACGTATTATCCATTTTCCCCTGGCAGGGCCAGCAGCACTGAATGTTACAACTGCACTGTATTTCTCCTATGATAAGCCCAGGGGCCCTGCCCTGTATATATGAAAAGTGGGGGTTGGTCTTATCATTGCATAGGGCTTTGTAATATAAAACTTAGTGTAGATTTAGTAAAAATTTGAGAATGGACTTCATGATCAAGCATGGTTTTCTCATTGGAGATATATGCTATGTTACAGATTTTGAAAGGAATCTGCAGATATGTCATAGTATCAGTAGTAGGTTAGACATCAGGTTCCATGGAACCCTTGCAGTGACCCCAGTTTTCTTTAGCTTTACTTTTACTTTTTCTCTTGTGGTAAAGGATTTTTGTGTGAGAAGACTTCATTACAAAATGATAAACCAGTGATAGGATCTATTAATAAGTGTTAAATGACAATGCACTTAAGTGAAAAATTATAAAATATGATGACTTGAACTTACAAGTGGAAACTGCCTACTAGCAGGTGTCTGACGATGTTGATCCCAGACCGAAAAACTGAACTTTTTTGTGTGATTGCATTAGACTCACATAAAGTCATTATTAGGTTACTCAGCAGACTCTTTGAATATTGGAAATTCATTTTTTTTCATGGTTTTATATATTTTCATCATTACTTAACTTCCACATAAAGAAAATTTTTCATTGGATCTTTAAAAAAAATTGTGTGATTATTGTACATTGCTTTCAGACTTTAGTATTATAGTTGATATTCATTATATTGTATGAAATAAACTGCATTATCAGATAGTACACTTCACATATGGTGTGTGCAGTTTCATAGTTTTGGTATGACAACAGATTAAAATATCACATGCAGTTCTGATTGGTCTAAATATGCCCTTGAAATTGTTGCACAATATTCTCTTTACTGATTGGCTCTGATTGTGGGAAAATTTTCCTTACCACGCCTGGTGGAACGTTTTGTTTTTACTATTACTATGAATAATTTGGCAGCTATTTTCAAATCGATTGGCAAAAGAATTTGGGATAAAAGATCACAGCTTTATATGGTCAGTTTACTCCACAGGTGCTCATTATACCATATATAGCCTGTCATGCATTGAAAAATGGTGTTCAACTCCAAGCAAGAACAAGAACATCAGCAAATAAAACTAAGGGTATTGGTCAGTTGATAGTAGGAGTGGGGTGGGGGTATACCTGTACAATGGAATCCATCCAATATACAGCAGTGGTTTAAATGTTAATTGTAAATGTAAATAAACTCACCTCTGTTCACAGAAGAATGTGGACATAAACGGGTCACCCAACTTACAGAACGTTATCCAGATAATCATTGTTATTTGGTAAAATTGCTCAAACAATAAATATTTTTTAATATGTGATTCAATTTCAACTCTAAATAATATTTGTCTAAGTCTGCTGTTCCAAATCAAATCATGCAAGTATCTGGTCACAACAACATCCAATTGTTTAATAATTACAGCCAAATGAATGCAAATCAGCACTGGCTAATCTAAATTCTCAGCAATACTTCTACATCCAGCACAGTTTCTGCATCCAGTAATACTCCATTCAGAGAAATATCCAACAATTGGAATGCTATTTCCTATGTCTCATTCAATACTGCGGAATACTGTGGAGGAATAAATACACTTGTCAGTGGAAATGTTCTGAACAGCCACATACAAATTCACTTACTCAACTGGCCTAACTAGGTTGGCTGTGTATTTGCAGCAGCTATTCAGTTTTGAAAATTTTCCTGTTCATGACAAATGGCCTATTGATTACAAGGACAGTTGCTCTTGTAATTGCTATTTGCTAAAAAAATATATTTCTGAATGTTATTTGTTATAGAATTGTTCAATTCTGCTTCAACTCTCACTTGGGATTATTTTTGCACATGCAAGGATTGAAAAGTGCAGCATCTGAATCAGAAGAAAATGCAGAAAAGATGTGTTCTTCCTTCTCTTTCTTTCCATCCTAAATAAAAACTATGTGATAAACATAATCTCAAATAGGTAATGATTTAGTATTGAATTTATGAAACTCATTGAATAATGTCCAACTTTTGTGAGTCTTGGTGAGCAAAAGCTGGACACTAATCAGCTTGTTGAATAAATTCAATATTAAATCATTACCCATTTGAGATCCTGTATTTATATTTTAGAAAAGTTGTTAATTCTAAGACACAAAAAATGTCAGTGTGATAGCTTTTTGCTCAAAAATTGCATTTTTGACACACACACACACACACACACACACACACACATATTGAAAATGGGTATTGTAAGAATTTTCATATTTATTTTTCAGACGCTCTTACTTTGAAGTATTTTGGTATATTCATCATTTGTTCATTGTATTTTTCATTGGAGCCTGTATACATGGTCTAGGGTAAGTTGTGTTTTCTGTATTAAGTAAAAATAATTTTATTTATTACATAACATCATCAGTATAATTTCACCAATATTTTTGTGTTGGATGTGTGTAATATGAGTTCAGAATTAGGCTATGAATCCTTCAAGACGAAGTTTTAGTACCTTTATATTTGTGAATTATTTTCATGATGTTTGTGGTCTAATTAATAAAATCATTTACTGTTACCTGGAAAATAGAATCATGCATTTATTATTATTTGGCTTGAAATTTGGGGAAGATCTTTGATTAATATAAATTTTTGCATGCAGAGGCTCAAAAAAGGAATTGTTCATCTCATTTCACAAGAAAGGTGCCCGTGGGTAAGAACCTTTACAAATCCAGAAATGCTGCTAGGATTTATGCATATGCACAAATCACACAAAAGTTATGAATTTTTTGTGTATTCAGAATGTAATGATGTATGAGAACTCCTGCATAAATGTTAAAAGTCTCATATGGGTGACTAAAATATTTTTACTCTTTACAAACCACAACCTTTTTCATCCATGCTGCTTCTTCCAGCAACAAATGCTATTATCAAAACTCTCTCTCTCTCTCTCTCTCTCTCTCTCTCTCTCTCTCTCTCTCTCTCTCTCTCTCTCTCTCTCTATCTCTCTCTCTCTCTCTCTCTCTCTCTCTCTCACAAAATAATTCAAATATAATTTTTGATAAACATGGAATGTCATTTTTCCGTTTTTGCTTTTCAATGTCAGAGGATGTCAACTTCATTTAATTAAAGTACTTAAAAATCATCTGATGTTGCTTGATAAATTTTTATATTGGAGATAACAAATGGTTAACATAGAGTAATCTGTTGGATGTCATTTCATGAGTCATAATGATAGCATGAAGTTTTTTTTAAAAAATTATTTTATCTATGTAGAACATCACAGAAAGCTACATACTCTCATTGTTGTCTAGTATTCAGAGCTTACACAAAGTATATTTTTGTATTTTATGGAAATAAATTTACTAAAAATGTAGAATGAATTTTTAAGATGCATTAAAGTATAAAAAACAGTTTCTGTGATAAGTCAGTATGTTATTATGACACATTCAATCAGTGACAAACCAGGTGATCAGGAAAAGATTTTTATTATTGTTCACTTTTGAACAGATCAAAGAGAGCCATATAATCAAGTGCAACCCAGGATAGTCTTGATCACCAAGTTGTTTGATACTCTCTCTAAGGCATGATAAATATCTTGATGATTTAAAGAGAACCATAGTATCAAGTTCATCCCAAGATGGTTGTGATCGCTTAAGCCATTTGATGCCTTCTCAGAGGGATGATAAATATCTTGATGGTTTGCACTCCATGGGTATTGTAAGCTTGTGTTATATTGTGCACACAAAATACTCTTTTGAAAATTTATAAAAAGAGCAAATAGTTACAAATTAAAGAGAAAATAACAGAATTTTTAAATATCTTATATAGAACTCTGCAGAAATGTACTGTATTATCATCAGTCTTTGTACCTAGATATTGTACAGGACAATTAGAATCCCAAAGGGTCATTTGGTCACAATTATTAAGATAACACGGGGTATCATTATTTTCAACCAGAAATCCTAATTGTAGAAAAAAATATTTTAGCATCATTAAAATCTTACCAACACAGACAGTGCAACATATTAGTAACACAGAATGTTAGGGAGTAACTAATGTTTAAAACTTTATTATATAATTGTTGTTGAGAAATATATTTGCAAGTATGACTTTCTTGCAAAGTTTGATAAGATATTTTGCTCGTTACTTTGAAAATAGGCCACATAATGAAAAATCAGTTTGTTTTCTTCATTAATTGTGTTGAGAGATAAAATTAACATATTTTTGTATTTCAGAACAATTGTTAGACATCAGACCAATATAGATGTACATAATCCCCATGTCTGTCAAGATAAATACACTGAGTGGGGAAAAAAAGATGATGATGGGAAAGTTGAATGCCCTTTACCACAGTTTGCTGGCTCACCTCCTCAGGTACATGATATAGATATAATAGAGTTAACTCCCTTTCAGTAACTGTTGAATCATGACATTTCAGAGCCACATGCGTTTATAAATCCAGTAAATTTATCGGTTTAGACATTTCTGCATCAGATGCAATATGTATCTGTAACATCTTAAATATTTTCTAATGTTCATTTCCTCTCGAAACTGGCAAAAATGTTACATTCTTAAACATGTATGATTTACAGTGTTTGATATTTTGTTTGTTTTTTGCCTAAATTAAGTAAGATTGATACATAAATTTGGTGTTCAGAGAGTTATTGAATTATATGGATGTATTTGTCTGTGCAAAACTGTCTGAGTTTAATTTGCTGATAAGTGTAACAGTTATTACAGATTACTTTCTTTTATAATCCTTGAGGAAGGATCCAGAAAAACTTAAAATTGTGTAAGAAGTATTTTGCATTGAATGCTACAAGTGCCCTGATATCATACATGGTAATGTATTTATGGTTAGATCAAATTGTAAGACTTGCAGATAGCTTAATTAGCTCTAATTATTAATAGCTGGTAAATTACCATATTGTAGGCATTATTAGTGGTGGTGATATTTAGCAATTTTGTTTTAAACAGCTCATTGTCAGTTTGGCAAGGTATTATTTAGTAATGACAGCTTTAGGGAGGTCACAATCCAGAAGGGAATAAGAATATATTTTCAGGGGGGTTATTTTTGCAGTCACATTCCGAGACTGCCACTGCTAATAATACCTATCATACAGTATAGGATCACATTCAAGTGGATGTATAATATTTGACAGTGTTTTATTTACATAACAGAGCAGATGATCTGATAACCACTGCATCATCATCATCATTCATCATCACTGTCATTAAAATTATTATCAGTAACATTTCACAACAGATTTTCTTGGTTACCTTCAATAAATTGAGCATCATTTAACAAAAAAGAAGTATCTTTTTTTTTGTTGTTGCTGTAGTTGTATGTTTTTATTTGAAAACTGCATACCATTTTGATAACCCTTGCAGTTCTGGAAATGGTGTATTGGACCTGTTGTATTTTATTTGATGGAGAGAGGAGTTCGTTTCTACAGGAGTATGCAGCAAGTTGTCATTTTGAAGGTTGGTTCAGTTCTTCTTACGCAAGTGGTTGTTGCATTTGTATAATATCTAATTACATATTATCAGTTTTGAGGAGAACATATGTACAGTGAAACCCTGCTATAGCATAATGATTGGGGTCCACAGAATACCATTATGCTATCGACGATATTGTGATATAGGCAAACAAGTCAGCTAACTGAAACAGTCTTGCATGTATATCCTTTTATTTATAGGGTGGCAGGCATATCTATTGACTTTGTTGATGTTGTTATCAACTTGTTGCATATTAAAAAGAATTATTTCAAACAGTTATAATTGCATGTTCATTCACTGGTATATACATATACATGTATACAAAAATCTGCAGCTTAAATGTAAATAGGGTACATGTAGCCTCCAGTCACCAGCCTATCTGGTTATATCCATTATAGTAATTCCATCAAAAATATGCAAAAAGAAGCATAATTTCTAAAAGTTTTCAGCTAGATCTATCAATAATTTCTTACTAATAGACTCTCCAACTTAGTAGACACTGTATTTCCAAAAACATTAATATTTGCTGGACACCAACAATAGAATGCATATATCAGACATTGGGAGTTTCTAAATTTAACTGTGATTTAACTATGACTTTGCACTATAGCAGAGGATAAAGCAGGAAATTTGATGGTTGATTATAATAAAAATCTCCCTCCACCCCAAAAACCTAAATGGTTCTGTTCCAGTCAGTAGTCCACAGCAGTACAAGCTATATGCATATGATTATACCATTACAGTGGGTTGTGTATATGAGTGATTTAGAAAGGCTGTCTGCATTTTGAACTGTAAAATATTATGGAATAAGGAGGGATGTGGCAATGACTAAAGCTGCTCCTGATTGGTGACACTTCATGTAATACTCATTTCAGCAGGCATGTATGATGGTTGATTGAGTCGGGATTGGTGTCTATTCATGAGTCCTCAGATGAGTTTGACTTCCAAGTTTCCACATCATTTACAGGAATTATGGCCCTGATTACAGATCCTCCTAACTTTGGTTTCCACAGTATGATATGATATAGGTTTACTGGATTTTAACCTAACTTTGGTTTCCACAGTATGATATGATCTAGGTTTACTGGATTTTAACCAAATTTGGTATTCAACTTTATGTTGATAAAACAATGAGCTTAATTTTGAATTCTTTCTTCTCATCTATTAGAGGAATTACTGCCCCCAACTGCATATTCTCCAAGATGCATCATAACCGTTATTGTTTATTTCAACTAAATTTTCCATGGAGCTTTATATAGAAGAGACCTTAAATGTATTTGATTTCCAGCATTTCATTTAGAGAAGTTATGGGTCCTGGTTGTCTGTTCCCCTAAACTGCAAAATACTTTTATATTAACATGACCATACATAAATTTGATTTCTCCAGATTCTACATGATCAATGAGAGGAGTTATGGCCCTTTATTGTCTGTGCTCCTGAAGTCTGGTTTCCTAGCAAAACTTAACTGAGATTTCTTTATTTTAACCAAATTTGATGTGAAGCTTTATTTATTTTGATGAAACCTAGGATGGGTTTATTCTTCAGCCATCTAATTCCCATGAGATTAAATCTCGGGAAACAATTATGTTCAAAATTATTAGTCTCATAGCTGAGGCTAGTTAATTTCCTGTGAGACTGATAGTTTTCATAAATTTAGTAGCCTGATAGTTAATAAAGTTTGTTTCCAGTCAACATTTCTGGGGAAGGACTAATGAAGATCCAGCAGGACTAGTGAAATTTTTAATCTGCTAGGCCTTCAGGCTACAAAGAAATTTGATGTTAAATTTTAGGCCTGTACAATATTATCAATTAGTTGGGTATTGACCTGTTGTTTTAAACTTTGGGTTTTTTACACTATCAATACAAGGAATCTTTTTATTTGAAGCAAATTCTGTTCGCATCTTTATAATATTGAACTCCTGTATATTGTAGAGTTGTTGAATACACTGCCATTTGTAGAATTGTTGAATACACTGTCATTTGTTGAGTTCTTGAACATACTGACATTTGTTGAGTTCTTGAACTCAGTGCCAACCTTTTTGATTTGACCATAAATCTTATGAAAATTACCCTTGAAATATGGGCTTAAATAATAAAAGCAATTATGATTGGTAAAATCCGGATACTGACTTGTCTGTGTTTAATTTGGATCCGAGTTTATTATTAGATCTAATGGACTTGGTCAGGGAACCAGACTGACTTTTAAGAAGTAATTCAGATGCTATTAACTGCAAATATTTTTTCATGCAAACTGACTACATTATTAAGCTGTTGGTTTATATTTTCAAACAATGGCATTCAACAAGCAGTGCATGATCAAAACAAGTGGGAAAAATAAGTCTCTTAAAAAGTGTTCATAGTCGGTACAGAATAATCAAAAGGAATATTTAGATTCTTGGGAAAAAAGCAGGCAGGGCAGCAATTATGTTTATTGGACGTGTTGATTTGAGTATGTCTCATGGAGGGAGATCTGATTCGGTCATCATTTAAAGTTGAAAAAAATCCAATAACCATGTCAGGTTGAGAGATAGCAAGAAGCCATTGAGCTCCATATGGTTTGGAGCTGCAGTTTGTAAAACTGTACTGGAAGTAGTTACGGTCTATGTGTACTTTACAGACTTTTTTGTTTGCCTTTGCTGCTTCAGTCTCAAATATAACTTTTAGAATGCATGTTTTCCAACTTTACAATAGCAGTACATGGTAATTTGTTACACTTTACTGAAATTTGGTCTAACTTAAGGGAAAAAATCAACTATCTTACTAACAAGGTCATGTTAATGTTGGCAGGTCTGTATTATACATGGTTCAATTCATTTTTTCAAACAGCATTATTGAACTTTTTGACTGATATTAAATTTAAATTTACAGATATATTCTGAATATGCAGGAGAAATGAAATAAACCTTTTTTCGTTGCAGGTGGTAAAACATCCATCCAATGTGTTCGAATTGCAAATGAGAAAGAAAGGTTTCTCCATGGGCCCAGGACAGTACATCTTTATCAAGTGTCCCACTGTGTCCCACTTTGAATGGCATCCATTTACACTCACATCAGTAGGCATTGTTTACACAAAATGGGTATTAAATACGCTGATGCACACCATTTGGAGCTAACATCATAGGATAAGGATTCACTCAATGTGTTTACATTCCTAAATTAAAAGAAAAAGGTATCCATGGGCTTTGCACAAAACAGCTTTATCATGTGTCTGATTGTGTCCCATGTTGATGTCATTTGTTTACACTTACAGCAATACCTATATGAATTAATTCAGAGAACAAGTCAAATGTTGAGTATTGTGCTTTGACGTTCAGTGTCAGATTTGGAGTTTTCATTTTGCACTTATTTTTGGAATGATTTATACCTGAAACCCTTGCACTTATAAAATCATATTACTCCATTTGTTAAGGATGTATGTCTTTATGTAGTTTTTAAATCTTATATCTTACAAGTCACAGAGAGCAAATAAGGATTCCAAATACCTAGTTTTGGTAAAAGTTATTGTCAGTAACTCTGAGAATACACTGTAGTTAACTGAATGGTAAATAAAGTAAACCCCACCCCCCCACCCCAGTTAAATGTTACCTCTTACCTACTAACGTAATTTTTCACCATGTTTTATTATCTGATATTTGCTGTATCTTTTCTTCTTAGTTAATTGGTTATTAAAGCAAAAGTTAGAAAGAAGAAAAAGAAATATGCTTTCAATATTTTTCATCCTATGGTCCTTTAACTCTCTCTCTCTCTCTCTAAAGGTGACACTGAATTTGTTGCTAAAATCTGTGTCTAAATCCTCTGTTTACAAGGATTAATGATGAATTTGTCACTTTAAATTTGCTTTGTATTAAATTTAGAACTAGAATTTTAGTATTTAGAACAAATGGTACAGACAAAGCTAATAATGATATTTCCTTATTGGACGGTTTTAAATTGCTTTTTCACTATTTTCATTACAAGCTTGGGGGTTTCATTGGGAATACAATTGCACTAAAGCATTAAAAAAAAATTTAATTTTCATAATTCTATATAAAAAAAAGAATGCAAATTTGCTAAATGAAGATTTTGACCTTCAGGATTCAACCAGAGCTCAAGTTACATAATTGTAATCCATTACATGAAATATGCTTGGCTTTATTAGTTCAGAAAATGGATTCATGACTAAAATGTTAGTGTATCCAGGCCTGGGAGCATAATGAAATAAAACCCTGCGTACACCATTTAAGCTAGAGTCTTAATTGGACCTCTTGGTAAAATGAAGAATTTCTTTTTGTAATTAGCATAACTATTTCATATTGAAATGAATCACAGTTATTTTATAGGTTTCAGTACTGGTTGTCGGCTTCAAAAGACTTTGCCCACAGGTGAAATTTGTTAATGCTACAACTCAACAAAATTGCCAAAGGTTATCAAAGATTTTGAATGATGATTCCTTTAAGTAAAGCTACGGATTTTAGGAACCGTTGTGTTGTCATCAGATTTTTAGAAGTTTAAAGTCATTTAATCCATTAATCATATTTTCATGTTAATCACATTGTTTCATTTGCTTATATGACCCCAGTGAGTACCTGTTTCATTACATTACCAACACAGACACATGTAGTCATTGTTAACATGCACACCTTGCTCATTGAGCCTATGGATGTCGGTAATGGAAAAGCTGATTGCTAGCTACCACTTATTCAGGAGGTTAATTAGGTGCTTAATCAAATTCGGGTAATCAAAATAATCCTGTCAGCTTTACAGTCAATTCATTCTACTTCAGGCCCCGGATGATGAATATTTCTCAGTGCACATCAGACAAGTGGGCAACTGGACCAACGCAGTGGCTAAAGCTGTACATGTGGATAGTGAGGAGGTTGAGAATCACTATAAACTCCCAAGGTATACTATCTGGAGGGTAATTTTGCAGTTCTACAATATTCACAACCAATCTTGATTATATAAAAAATGATAAACATCTGAAATTCCATAGAATATATATTTTTACAAACTCACTATATATTGTTGAACACAACATGCAACAACATGAAATTAAAACACTATGAGAATGTTCAAGTCGGAAAAATGGCATTAAACCCCACAACAATCTCTAAAACCACACCATGTTGAAGCCTTGTGCACCCGCCTATTCACTGTACACTTCAGGTGTTGAATTGAGGAGATCAGAAACCAGGTGGCACAGAAGTTGCCCCTCTATCTGTCAACTCAGCTCCCATATCCAGATATCTGGATGTCGTGCTATGGATCATTCCAGAGAAGGAAAATCGTCAGCAGGGATACAGTAGAGGCAATTCCCAATGATGACAGAGTAACCATTGCCAGGTGAATGATAGGAGATCTTACCAGCTTTTAGGGATGGGAGATGGAAAACAATCATTTCCCTCTTCCAAGTCTCCAGTGAGCTCTAGTGTCCTTTTGCATCAGGCATGGATCAACATCTTTCCATAAAGTGATTGAGCAATGCAAGTCCTGTCAGTGTGCCTCAGAATCTCATTTATCTGGCTACCTCCATTTTCAACATCTCCCTTCATGATGGAAACCTAAAGCAATCCCATGAAGACAGATATACTACAGAAGGAGGTGCATCTTTTACTTATGAAGTGGGCAGGGGAGATTGTACAAAAGCTCTACACTCAGGGCTTCTACTCTAGACTGTTTCTGGTGATGAAGTCAACAGAAAATTGAGACCTGTAATCAATCTTAGTAGGCTCAGTTTATTTCTGCCCAAGTATTTACGATGGAGAAGGCAAATTCCATCCATCTTTCAGTGTGACATGATGATTTTGTGATCTTATGGGTATTTTCACAAATTCAATCCATATGACATCATGAAGTATTTTTGCTTTGCATATTGAGGCATAATATATCAATTCTGTGCTCTTCCTTTCTGCCTCAACCTAAGCCCTTGGGCCTTCACAAAGACTTTAGAATGTGTAATCTCAAGGTTCAGGACAACCTCCCCCAGTGATGGAGAAGTCCAGTTTTGGTCCAAAATATGAACAACCTTGCCCTCAGTTTTAGTCTTGGGTGGATAAATAAGTCCACCCTTATCCTTCACAACATTTTATCCATCTAGGTATGGAGTTTTTCATACACCTCAGTCTTGTATATCTCCTACCCAAATGCATTGAAAATATTGTTCATGTATTTGAGAGGATTTCAAACAAAACATTTGTCTTTCTGAGGGAATTACTTCAGCTCCTTGGCCCATTGAAAAAATGGCAGATTTGCTACCCTTTGGTCACCTTTACATGCACCATTACAAATGGCCTTTCTAGCACAATGGCGACCTTTCATCGTCCATCTAGATCAATACATTGCTATTTCAGTCAACATAAAATACTTCCTTTTCCAATGGCAAGACAAGAGGTGGCTCACAGCAAAACAACCACAACTGGAAATAACAATTTGCAGAGTTGTCAGTCAGTCAGTGGCAAGTGTAGACTTCAAGAGATGGCCTTCACATCAACCTCCTGGAAATGAAAGCCATTCTAAATGCCTCCAACACTTGGGTGGAATGCATGCATGGACATATGGTCCTGCTACCATCAGACAGTTTAGTTATGGTCACATACCTCCTCAAACAGGGATGGGCAAAATCACAGGACATTTGCATCATGGTTTGGGATTACCTTTGGTTGCATACCCAACACCAGATAAATATCCAGGTCCGTCACATAACGGGATGGCTCAACGTGTTAGCTGACTCACTGTCAATAAGAGGACTACATACAGAGAGGTCTCTCCATCCTTCCACATTCGATCGAGTCTGCATCCTATGGGATGATAGAGTAATAAATCTTTTCACAACAGGTGGAACAACAAATTGCAACACTTCATCTCACCTTATTCAGACCCAGAAGCATGGGACATTGAAGCTTTATCAGTGAGCTGGGAGGGAATGTTGGCCTATACCATCCTTCCATCAGTCCTGATACCAGAAATAGTCAAGAAGGTGAGAGACATGAACTGACAATTCTGATCGCCCCTCTATGATGGGACAAATCCTGGATCAGCGATCTGCTTGCTCTAGTTACAGACACACCCAGGAAAGTCAAAGCAGCCCCCACTCTGATCAAGAATCCATGGTTACCACTGTTCCATATATGTCCAGAGAAATTCTTCCTTTATGCCTGTTTCTTGTCAGAGATTCCTTGCATGAAAAGGAGTTCAGAATTTCAGTTGTGGAGACGATCACAACAGCTAACTAGCCCTCCACTTAGAAGGCATATAAAGGAAAATGGCTAATCTTTCAGGACTGGTTTCACATCAGTGACATCACACCACTTCTTAATTGCCAACTTCTTTCTCTTTGAAGACTTGGAGTTACCCCCTGTCACCATGAAAGTTTACTGATCTGTGTTCTCAGACATGTTCCGATATCATGTACAAGACAATAATGGACACAACAAGAACCTTTCCAACTTGTCCATTTTCATTTATCCATACCATTCTCACTCATATTATTGCCAAAATAAAATCTCTCCTGATTGTTGATATAGCTTAACTCATTGAAGTTTGAGCCCATGTCATTCAAATCCATCAATCATCTATCATATAACAGACCTGTTTACCCGTCCGTTTTTTACCATATTTGTACAGAATAAAGCCCATCCGTATGGTCTTGCAGTCATTGATATGAAAATACGATTTGAGGTTGCATTTATTTAGTAAGTTTTTAAATTAATTTTTAAGCTGTTTTTTATTCCGTTTCCTTTCATTGTATCGTCTCTTCGGTCCGTGTCCACAATCTGTACCACATCACTGATTTTAACATTCTCAACGTCTGGTTGTTTAAACAAAGAAAATGCTGCCGACAAGAAAGTTTCAGCACGAAACTGATGATGAAAATGGAAAATCTAAACATAGAAAGCAGCATTTTCTACCAGTTTATAATACTCTGTGGCCATGCCTTAAACCATCGTCTAAAGGAGGACATTTTATGCTCTGTACTGTTTGCAACTTAGACTTTTCCTATGCACATGGTGGAAGGAGTGACTGTTCACGGCACATGGAATCGGAAAATCGTGCAAAATTGGAATCTTTAGTGAAGGGAAATAGAAATATTTTGTCAATGATGAAGGCAAAGGAAGTTTGTGATCAACACATACTTCAAAAGCAAATAACACGTGCTGAGGCGATTCTGTGTGAGTTGATCGTAAATATGAATTTGTCATTGAGCACAGCTGACAAGTTAAAATGTTACAGATCAGAGATCCTCACTAGGCAATCAGACCATTGAGGCTCTATTGGTCCTGAAGTCAAAACCAAAGAATTTTACCAAAGAGTGGACAGATGACCAGCAGAATAGGATAAAGAGTGCCTATTATGTCGCCATCAAAAACCCATAGACTAAGCCTTCATTAAAATATTAATTCCAAGTGGATCAGTTTGATATTGTTGACAAACTTTGTACAAAATAATATATGGAGCTCATTTCAATTCTAGTAAATGTTGACTAAGCTGATACTGGATTTTATGAAATAAACAAGATTTCCTTCACCTATCTAGATGAAGTTATTATTTTCTGAGTGGATGGGTGGTAACAATTTGTCATTATGTTTTATATTAAGTCTTCCTTAACCATGTAAAATGTAGAGAATTGGCTTTATTTAAAATGTTATGGATATGTTTGAAGCTGAGAAAACAGATTTTCATGAGAAAGTAATGGAGGTAAATAACGGAATGAATTTGGGTGTGTGGAGGTATTCTTTTGGTTTTTATCACTATAATATAAACTGGATTTTAAGTCAGTGGTGTTCAATTTCTGCAGATTTTGCCTTGAAACATAGAATTGCCTGAATACCAGCGTCTTTACAAGTTAGAAGTTATTTGCAGAAAATTGTATAGTCAGTATGTCGTGCAATACTACATAATGGTAATTATAGTGTATTGATAGTGTCTACTATTTGTGTGTTGTTTTGCAGGTGATGTGTGTTGTGTTACGATGTTAGAAACACTGAATGAAAATACTGACTGCTTTCTAAAATACTGACAGACATTGCTTAAAATACTGACAAGAAAATGTATGGGTAAACAGGTCTGATATATAGAACTTGCTTTCTGATAGCAATTGCCTCAGCATGCAGAGTGAGTGAGTGAGCTAGGCACAAACTATATGCAGTTCCATCCCAAGCAGATCATTAGTCTTAGTGACACTGCCTGGTCTTATTGCTAAAAACAATTTGCCATCACTGGGCAATGAACAAATAACTGTTCATCTTCCCTCCTTGACTGATACATCTGGATAGGTGAAGCTCCAAGTTCCTGCATCATCTGAAGCATACAGAGAGATCCACAATGGCTGGACCAGGTTTTTTCTATCTCTTTAGTCCAGATCACATTACAAGTAATCCCTTCCACCTGTTTCTGCAATGTGAGCATGTTTTGCTCAAGTAAACAACTGGTCACATCCGGATAAAATGATAGCCACCTAGCAGGTAGAAAGGGGGTTAAGCTATAAGAGTTGCTTCCCTTTGCCTATACAAGCCAGAAAGACATTTTCCATCTTTATGAGAGCGCTGGATTCCGAGATAGCCAAGAAGATTATCGTAATATAATGTGATCAGGTAAGTATTATCAGATACAAATAATGTACTAATACTTTGCTTTCTTTTAAATATTTTAAATTTTCACCTAACTTTCCATATTTTCATGCCAAGACTATCATATATGCTTTTTTTCATTCCATGTGATAGAGGCAGTTGTCATGGTGGTATAGTGGTTACCATGACAGTCTCATGACTTATAAGGTACAGGTGTGAATTTTGGAATCATCCCAGTTTAGCTACAATGGTGTGTCCTTAGGCAAGCTACTTTACTCCAATTACCTTGGCACTACTATACATAATTCTGCTGGGGCCCCAGGTGGGCAAGTGGTCTAAGGTGTTCACCTTTATAGATCACTTACATCTCACCTCTGTCCATTGTTGTTCAGATCTTGGCACAACCAACATAGGTAAATGCAAAAACTTGCCAGTAACTTCCCATGGTTGGTGGATACTCTTGGGGTCTTCAATGGCTCTTCCTCTATCATATATACTCACTGCCATGTATGGTCTATCATGTGCTAAAAATGACATTAAACCCCCAAAATCACAAATCATTCATGCTGCTGTGCTGTAAATGCCAAACCATATCCAAGTGATAGTTATTTCCTTTTGAGCAGGTGTCCTTGACATAGAAGTGAAAATGTGAATAAACATTAGAAAAGAGGTCTATACATTATTTTCTCCATGGAGGGACATCCCTGACATAGAGATGAAAATGTGAATTAAATGTAGATTAACTTTAAGAAAGAGATCTATAAATGATTTACTTTCTGGAGAGGCATCCTTTGAAGTTAAGGTGAAAATGTGATTTAACTAGATTAACTTTAAGAAAGGAGGTCTTTAAAAGATTTTCTTTAAGGGGAGGCATCCTTGACAGAGGTGAAAGTGGGGATAAACTCAAGAGGTCTAAAAATGGTTTATTTTATAGATAGGTGTCACTGGCATAGAAGTGAAAAGGTTGATAAGCTTAAAAAATAGATCTATGAGCAGGTATCCTTTATTTTGGGGTGTCTACTAAGGCAGGTTTTACTGTATCTTTGTAGGATATCAGTAGATGGTCCATTTGGCACCGCAACAGAAGATATATTTAGCTATGAGGTAGATGTCTTTATAGCAGCTGGAATTGGAGTCACACCATTTGCTTCAGTGCTGAGACACATATGGTAAGGTTTTTGTGTAGCAGGTAGTTGGATATGTATCACTTTTAAAGCAGTAATGGTGGCAGCTATCTTTATTATTTTCTTCCATATTAAGAGTCTGTGTTGTTAGTAATATTAACTTTTGCATCAGTTTGCAATATTTGAGTGAAACATTGGTGGAATATTACTGCGTACCTAAAATTTTTATTGAGATATACCAGAATTCCTATCTGCCAGCATAAGCAGAAAGTGCCATTATTATAGCAGGCAAAATTACATGGAATACTTTCCCATATTAAGCTACAGTTTGATTGTGTAAAATACTTTTTAAAAAATAATAAGTTTCCTCGATCACAGTTGTTGTAACAAATGTATACAGAACACTTTAAAGAATGATGCACTTTATTGGCTGTTAACCAGAAGATGTTTCAAAATGATGTAGTTATATGTTTATTTTAATCATCCATCTGGTAACAACTTTCTTTCTCTTGTGAATTTGGAAAATAGTCAGCAAACTTGGAATCACTTTTCACAAACACTTTAAGGTGAAACTCTGTACACATCATGCATACCATCCATCTTAGATTATCAAAGTCAGAGGGTATCGTAATACTGGAGAAAGTATGCAGCATCATGGTAAACTTTGAAAGCAGAAATAAATCCAACTTGTGACTTTTACTCTTAATCTTTACTTATTTTTGCATACTGATACTGTGGGGTTCTACTAGTGTTTGCTAACCCCTCTAGCATCAACATTGTAAGTGAGTTGTTGTGCTTGGTGTTTTCTGTATCAGATGTTGTCAGTGTCAGTAATGGGTTAATGGAAGTCTTGCACTTTATTGGGACTTTTCCAGCACATGTTATAATAGATACATGACTCCTTTGCTTAAGGATTGATACTTGTGAAATGTTTGGAGTTTTTGGTCTGTCTAGTACAATTCATGCTGAAATATAAAGTCACCATTCCTCAGTTTAAAACTGCCCAGTGGAATTTCACCAACAGAAAAGGTAAGATATGGGCCAAATTAATGGTTTTGTTTCATGATGTTTTAATTAATGGTTTTCTGTTCCACTGTGGCACCAATTTTCATGTTCTATAGATTATTACGACTCTATGGTCTTAAAATAAGTAATAAAAAAGAGTGAGAAGCAAACAGCTTTGTAAAATTCAAAAATTTAATTTTTTCCCTTTCATACTCAGAGAAAATGTAATAAATAAATTAGGGTATTGTGAAATAAATCCAAAATAATCCTAGAATAATTACAGACACAAGTCCTAATAATTAATGTTCTGAATAAACTTGAGTGGAAATCCAAATTAAATCATATGCTGGAGGCTTCAATGTGCCTGCAGTGGACTTGTAGTGGTGATGTGCCAACAGTCTTTCGTTTGATCACAATAATACAATCCAAGAATGTGCCCTTATTTGAAATTTCACTACAAGTCCAAGTCTGTTTCCATGAATGTTATTTTTTGAAGAGCACTTTGTATTTCCAGTGAAAAAATAATTTGAATAAATAAATTCCAGCCCAAATGAATTACTGGACACAACAATAATATAACTGATTCTGCTACGATCTTACAGCATGAGTAATTAATTTCTAGAAAAACAAGATTATATGGTCCTCTACCTGACCTCAAGTCACAATTAGCATTTTTCTATATAAAAAAAAACAAAAAAACAATTACATAATGTAATGGAAAGTTTCCTTCTGGAATGTTCCATATCTTTACAAGATAAAATCTTAGTTATAATTAGAAGTCAGTCTCAAAAAGTACAATATAAAATGTAGTAAACAAAAGGTAGACCCAGCATTTCATGGGTAATTACCAAAGTTCTTGACTCAGATTGAGATAAACTTGTTTATTACAAACCAAAATCAATGATTCAGGTCAGGTAGAAAATTAACTTGATTTTGGACAAGGTTAAGTCCAAAATTCAATTATCCATAGCATATAATGAAAATTTTGTGAAAAATTAAAAATAACAAACAAACAATGCAAATTAAATGTACATAACATATGTCTCCATCAAGCTTGTTACTGTATATCACTTATAAGTTGAGTCAAACTGCAGATAATAAAGATCCTGATCTGCCATAGCATCATGGCATCTACAGATCAAGGTCTATGTTGTTTGTTCTACTGATTGCTTCTACAAACTGCACAGTGTACTGGCAGTTCTGGGTCTATGCAGTTTGCAGTTGGACTCAACTTGTAAGTGAGTATATATGGTAACAAAAGATATAATCCTAAATTATGCTCTTGTATACATTATGCATAAAAATTAATGATAGTATCTATAAAACTTGCATTTTGCTTTGCAACGTAATTTCAGTGATGTGTATATTTCCATTAGGTACAGTTGATTACCTCTGTAATCTATTTTTTTTGTTTAAAGCACTTTATTTTTATGTTTGGCATAGACTTGCATGTCAAATTCTTGCCAGAATTACCCTAGAAAGAAAAATATATGTATTCCTTAATTCTTTTCTTCACAAAACTGTGGGCGAACATTTCATGACCACTCCGGTGGCCTAGTGGTTAGAGCATCCACCTCGGATGCGGAGGGTCGTGGGCTCGATCCCTGGCCAAGTCATACCAAAGACTTATAAAAATGGTACTAACAGCTGCCTCGCTTGGCGCTCAGCATTAAGAGGTTAGTGTTAGGACTGGTCGGCCTGGTTTCAGGATAATGTGACTGGATGGGACATCATGCTACATGTCTGCGGCATGATGCCCCAGTGCTAGACATCACTATAAACTGCCACACTGCAGACATTGTAGTGATATGGCTGAAAAATTGTTAATGTTAAAAATCCAAATCACACACACACACATTTTGTAAATGTATTTTGTATATGTACAAATAGGCCACTGTTACGAAAAACAAAAACCTTTTAATGATTTTATTTCAAAAAATGGTAGACAAAATTTGACCAAATGTGACAGAAAGATCCAAACTTGATGAACATTCTGTTTGTTGTAACAATTATGCCAATCTACTATCAGATATGGCTGCTGTTACTGGCATCTTCTCAGAAGCCGATCAACTGACTTGGACCAAATTTACAGGAAGAATTCTGGCTCACGGCTTTCAAGTTTGTACTAATGATCCAATCTACTTTAAACATGGCTACTATGACTAGAACTAGAAAAACAATTAACCACCTCAAAAGCTTCTAATCAGAATATGACAAAATTTGACAGGAAATATTCTCAAAGTGTATAAACGATGCTGATTTGCTGTCAGATATGGCTGCCACTGCTTAATTTTAAGAAGCTTTAGAACACTTTGTAGAAACTGCTGAACACAATTTCACTAAATTGTACACACAAAAATAACATCATAGCATGAAATGCTTTGAAGTTTGTACAAATGATGTCTATTGCCATCAAATATGGCCACTGTTACTCAAAATGGAAAGTCCTTTGAATGACTTTTTAACAAAAACCACTCAAAAGAATTTTACCAGATTTGTAAGGAGGCATCCTGGCATAGAATTCTTTTAATTTTGCAGAAATGCTACTGATCTATCATCATATAATGCTGTTAATAAAACCATAAAAACCATTAACAACTTCTACAAAACCAATGAATATAATCTGACCAAATCCGACAGAAAGTGGCCTAGCTTGAAGGACTTTAAGTTACATACAAATAATGCTGATCAACCATCAAATAGAGCCACGATCACTAGAAGTACAAAAACATTTCAGCAACTTTGTCTCAAAAAGTGCTGAGCAGATTTCAGATTTTGATCAACGTTGACAGAAAGCATCATGTGCAAGGCCTTTCAATAATGGGCAATTTTGATGTTGATATGACTTCAAATATTGATAAGGATATAAAAAAATAGAGAAACCTTACAAAAAGCTTTTTCTTAAAATACAGTCAACAGAACTGGAAGAAATTTGTAAAGAAGCATCCTATTTATTGATTAACTGCCCTTGCATTTTGCTGTTAGGCACAAGTCAGTCAGGTAAGGATTATCATGTCCAGGTTTCCTTGGTCCTCTTGTTTTTTACTAATACATTTCCTACTGTAATTGCATTGATTCCATTTTCCAGGTTGCAAATCCCCAGTCCAGGCTAAATATACCCTCTTCAGTTAACAGTTGGATACCAAATACTTGGAGAACATGAACCAAGTCAGAATCCTTAATCAGTTTAAACATTGTCTTCTTTTTCTTCAGACTTTCATATGCATCCATGTGAATCTGGATGCTTGATGGAATTCATCTTCATTGTTATTCTTTGGCTTCCTTTCAGCCTTCATTATTACTTTGTAGTTTTGGTCATTTTCTCCCCATTCCATGCTTTTCTTTTGTATATCTGTGCCCTGTTTTGTTGTTTTTGAAGGGTTTGCACCTTGTTTTAATTCTTTTCCTCAGCATTGGACTGGTTTCAGTTTAAGCATCTCCTACTCATTTTTGGTTCTGGTTCAATTTGTTGTTGTATTTTTTTTTTTAAGATTATAATTATCTTGCAAAATCTGGGAAGATGTAAGCATAAAAATGCCCAATTAGACACTCACCCCATCTTTTTATTGTACAATAGGTGTGCACATACTGACGCTGTTCGATTTTGTCGTCTTTGGGATAATGAAGTGTGGAACTTGGTGGAAAGTCACTGCACTTGCAGAGAGAGGAAGAAGGGCCCCTCTTCCTCTTTTTTTCAAGACAATCGTCTCCATTCCCTCAAGGGGTTCAGGTCACTTTCTGTTTTAGGGATGTAAGCACCTCTAGTGAAAGAGGATTTTGCTGTATTTTGTTATTGCGTAAAACCATTGAATCACTGACACTGTAATGAAAGCTGTCAACTCCCATTAGTGAGAGATGGTAATAAATCAGATGCTGACTCAAGTTTTCCAAACAGAGAACCTTGTATCAACTCATTATCACTGGGTTGGTTTAAAAACTGGGCACCGGTCAGCCACTTTACACTGGACACTGAACTCTGGTTGCCTCGTGGTTAGAGCATCCACTTTGGATGCGGGAGGTCTTTGGTTCAAACCCTGGCTGAGTCATAACAAAGACTTTTAAAAATGGTACTAACAGCTGCCTTGCTAGGCTCTCAGCAGTTAGAGGTTAGTGTTAGAACTGGTCGGCCTGGTTTCAAAATAATGTGACTGGGTGGGACATGATGCTACATGTCTGTGGCATGATGCCTCAGTGCTAGACATCACTATAACTGCCACACTGCAGACATGGTAGCGAAATGACTGAAAAATTGCTAAAGCTAAGTTAAAAATCCAAATCACACACACTCCCAGTCAGTGGTCATTGGACAACACTCTTTAACAAACTGGTTTTGACCAACATTCTTTGAGAGGATTGGGCAATAACCCACCCACCCATTTCTGTTTAGAGAATGGGATTGGACTGGTGTTCCCCTTTTCTTTGTTCCCTTTTAATCCCTATGGGATTTGGGGACCCTCACTGCATGGTAATGAGTCTTTTTTTCTCCCCATGAAATCTTGGATGTCTCTTCCTTGGTTCCAGGATGTCAGACAGACAGACAAATTACCTCCATCTCCTCTGAGGCAGGCATTGACCTCTCCCTCCAGAGCATCATGAAGGAATTATCAATCTCATCCTCCAAAAAAGGGAAGACGAAAGGGTTAGTCCCATTAAACCCTATGTGTGGGCATAATATGATGAAAGCCCCCATCTTAATATCTCCTTCTCCAGAGATTGTGCTCAGGAAAGATAGTCCTATCTCACTTCAGAACTGAGTTTGGGACAATGATGCTTTTTTAGTTCTGGTTGACCTGAATGAGTTTCCAGATGAACTGGTTGTGTCAGAGCCTTCCCTTCCCTTTGGTTCCTCTTCTTTATACCATATTTTTGGTCAGGTGATATAGCAGGAGGAAGTGTAGACTTTTAATAAGGCAGTAAATGAGATAGGTTTATGACCTCCATGCCTCAGAGATGGATCCAAAGCACTTTGGGAGATGAGGACATGAGGATTCTCTCTAATTTGGACAGACTTTCTGGCACACATTCTCATTCAGATCATCTGTTGCTTCCATAATGAATGATGGTTTGGGAGCTTATATAAAATTTTACTTTGGGCCAAGAGGCTGCCAGACATTAGAAGGGATGAAACTTGGAAAGAAGTATGCCCATCCTGATCAGTGATGGGTCTTCCTACCAAGTTTGCAGCTCCAGTTTAAAACTCCTTCCCATCCTTCTCTAGATTGGGCAGTCATAGAAGCCATGAAGGAGGCAATCATCCCTAGAGAATCAAGCCCCCTCCTGCAGCATCTCCTTTCCAGCATCCAGATAGGTGTAAAACTAGCTCAATTTTCAGAGTCTTGGTTGGACATTACAGATGATGTGTTGGTCCTTTACTCATTCATGGAAAACTACTCTCATAATTTCCAAGATATTTTCTGTTTCACGTACCTACATTTCTTTTCATTAATCTCAACTGGTAACACTAAGGGAAGAGATGTACACTCTTCAACAAAAGACCGCAGGTAGTAAAAAGGACCAAACCTGCGTTTCTATTACTGGATCCTTTTGATGTCAAGAAAAGATGTAAAGTTTTGACTCGTGATTAATATTTTGACCTTATACAGGTATTTTCTTTGAAAATTGAGACAAGTCACATCATTCAGGAATGCCATAAGGTCTAATGATAAAGTCCAATGACAGGGTGGTTTCCATAGATCTTAAGGATGCATACTTTCATATACCATTTTTCCATCCCATATCTGGGTTTATTTCAGGCCAGATGTTTCAGTTTTTGGCTCTTTCATTCAGCCTCACCTCTTGCCTCAAGAACTTTCATTAGAGTGTTAGGGGTAATAGCAGCTCAGTTGAAGCCCTTAGGGGTCCCAACTTCCAGTATTTCAAAAACTGGTTGATTCACATTATCATCAGAAACATTCTGTTGGATCTTTCACACTGTTGGTCGATGATAATTCATCTGAGTCTAATCCCCAACCAAGAGAAGTCAGATCTTATTCCTTCTCAGGACTTTGTGTACATATGGATGAATTTTCTCAACAGTAAAAGAAGGTTTCAGATTTCATGACACAGGATCAGATTCTGTCTCACACTGTGAATCTTTTGGCCAGGACTTTATTGACTGCTCACCTTTACTTCTCTTTTCAGGGAACTCATCACACAGCTACCAAATTTGTTTCCCTTTTGACTCTTTCTCCTACTTGGGGGTTGATATTGATATTTTGGCATCCATCATTTTCAGGTGGATTGTTTTCAGAATAAGAGAACTTATGGGACCCTCACAGAGAGGAATCTTTCTTATTTGAGAATTAAAGCCCATGAGGTTAGGGCTTTTGCTTAATCTTTGGCCGAACTTAATCATTCCTTCTTGGAGAATCTCATGAGAGTAGGGAATATATAGCTTGGACTAGAGATTTAGCATCCTGGAAAGGTTAGCAATGCAGTAGTAGCAAGTAAGTATTACACAATTCAGGTAAGTTATAACTACCACCACCACCTGCCACCCCTTAACAACAAACTCTCTACATTTTTGTTATTGTTTTTTAATGTTTGTTTTCTTGTTAGTTTCAAGCATGTTTATTATCTACAATACTCATTTTCTTTCTACATATCGGAAAGACAATCCAAAAGGAAAGTAAGTCAGGCTTAGGTAGTTTCCATGTATGATTGAATTCTTTTCTAACATTCTGTTTTGGCACATGTTGATCACTTTACCTAGCGTCTTAATGTTATCCCACTTCCACCAAGGCATGATGATTTGATACTTATAAACTAGAATTTGGTCAGATTGTATTAAATCCTTTGCCTGTGATCTTTTTAAAGATTGGAATTTTAGTAGTAAAATAAATAATTTAAAAGCAGAAGCCTATTCATGTGTATGAATGAGCTGCTAAATGCAGAAGCAGGAAAGCAGAAACTTTTTTTCATTAATGTCAGTGGTAAATTGTAACAAGTTCAGCTTTCGTTGATTGATTGTTGAGTAAAGATAGTGTGAAATTCTGAGGATGTTTTTTGGTCACAAAAAACATTTTATATTTAAAGCATCATTATTTGTCTTGCCTGCAGCAGCAGGCAAATTGTATTAAAACCAGGATATCTTTGTCACAATGTCCAGGAATCTGTCTGGTATCAAAATTTGGTTTAAGTTTTTTGTTTTTTTTTAGTTCAGTTCTATGAAAGCTGTTGTACTACCCCCAACCCCACCCCATCAGCCTGCACAGATAAAAGTATAATTATAAGCAGGTGTTTGAAATGGATTTTGTACAACCTACCCCTAAGATGACTAACTTTGGCATTCAAAGGGAATGATACTCAAGACCCTTTTTGCAAATAGAGGACAGTGTGACTTTTATTTAATGACTCAATGACTTTGTTGAAATTTGGTTTCATTTTAATTACTGGTGCTGTTAGAATCATCAAACTTTTATGATTGATACATCTGTTTCTATTACATTCTTACAACAAAGGGAGGTCACTGTCACCTGCAATTTATGATTTATTAACCCTTTACCTCATGTAAGCACCATTGGACTCCTCTACTCCATTCTCATGGATGCATCTACCTGATTTGCATGGAATCTCCTTTGGATGCCTCTACTCCATTCTGATGGAAGCACATTTTGATGCCTGCTGTAAACATCAGCCATTTTGAGCTGGTTCTCGTCGTACTGCCTTTATTCATTGATGTGAATGACCATTATGTCAGATCATTTGGTGGCTATTTAAGCTCTAGTCATAATTTGCTATTTAAAGTAACGGGATCGGATTCTCCATTCTCGAAATGGAGGCCACGGATTTTTTTTCAATACTTCTGGAGTTTGCATGATTAGAATCACAACTATGAAAGCTTCAATAACTTAGGTAAGGGCTCTGATATAGATGTAGGCAATATTAAGCTTTTATAATTTATCAAATTTGGATGATTTAGTGATGTAGACATGGAGAACTGGTAAATTCAGGTATGAGAAATGGCAGCTATGGTTGGTCACATGGCTTCACTGGCTTGATGGTGAACAAGTTCTCTCAAGATTTTAAAGCACATAAAAAATTCTTCCATGAAAATAATTATACAGCTATAATGATCAGATTTTGCTCTTAAATCTTTCTATACATAATAGATGTGTACCAAAAATGTAAAATGGTTAAAATTGATGTTGAACGTAACATACTACACTGCTATAGGCCTTTTCAATAAGGGTTGTTGTCTCCCCCTAGTAGGAACTCTTCAGTGCATCTTTTGCGCATGCATTAGCTGCCACTTCAACTTCGTGGGCTACCCATTCATCAGCTGTCAAAGAATGCCTGTGGCAAAAAATCTGCAAGTATTGTTGCATTTGTAGCAATTTCAGAGGGAAGGAAGTAGATGGGAAAACAATATCATTGCACAGATTTCCTGCAAGATGTAAACCACATAGAGTTTGGCTTCAGCGGTCATGGTTAGTACGGAAAGATTTCACTTACACAGCTAACAGCCAAATGTGTTCCAATCATTTTGTGAATAGAAGTGGGCCGCCAAAAGAGCATCTAGTGCCTTCAGTTTTCCCGAACAAGGCGTTTCAACGTCGGTAAGTGGCTACATTGAGTACTATTATGCTCCATCAATTTTAAACGAGATGTGGGGTAGGATTTATTCTTATTCTGTGGTTTTTAATCAGCTGTAATCAATAGCATTGTGTATGCTTTTAAACAAATAGTCATATTCCATATTTAACTTATTAAGTGTACTCCTCTGTGACATACAGATGTTCAGAGATAACAAAAATTGTGCATTTGCATGTAGTCTGCTACTGCATTGTAGTTTAATTTGATGTTGTACTGACCTTTATCAACTGTTGTATTGTCTTTGAATCTGCTGTTGCCATTGGCACTGTAATGTCTGCAGGTGCACAGTTACACTATAAATATGGACTAACTGTCTACCCATCCAATACTTAAAGGAAATGCTGTAACTTACACCAGCACCAACTTTTAATTGTGCATGCTACACATGAATGTGTTAATATTAATTAAGTGTTAAAAAAATTATGTTTATATTTGTATAATTATTTAATTTCAGAATCTGGAGAGTGAAACCAATAGTGACTTCAACTAAATGAAGATATAGAACAAGGTGACATTGCTGAACAACAGAGTGATGACGAGGATGATTCAGATAATATTTCAGAACCATTTACAGCAAAAACTGAATCACTTCTGGACACCTCTATACATTTACATGATTATTGTGGACCAATAAATTTAAAAGGTATTGCCGCCAGTCATATTAACAACCAATCAACACAAACGAATACCCTACTGAGGATAGATGTTTCTACACTGTGTGATTTTAATGAAATATCACCTGAATATAGCACCCCTGTTAACAAAGTGACAACTGTAGATTGCGATATACAGGTTAATTCCCCTGTTTTAACATTTGAGGATATTGAAAATGATGACCAAAAAATGTTATATTATACTGGAGTTCCAAATTCAGCTATTTTCAAGGCATTGTTTGATGAAATTAAGGATGATGCTACATTGTGGAGCTACAAGTGGAAAGGGACGTCCAAGACATTTGCGTCTGATAGATGAATTCTATTTTGTCTTGATGCGATTGAGACTAGGCTTGTTACTGGAAGATTTAGCAGATCGATTTAACATTGGAACATTGACATGTGGAATGATTTTTAATAAGTGGATTGATTATTTGTATATACAGTTAGATTTTCTAATCCAATGGCCTCCAAGACGTGCTGTTGATGAACATATGCCACTTTGTTTCAAGGAAAAATATCCCAATTGTAGGGTGATAATTGGTTGTACAGAGTTATGCATGGAAATGCCTAGTTCCTTACAGCACAAATCTTTGATGGACAGTGATTACAAATCACATATGACATGGAAAGGGCTAATTGGAATTAGTCCAGCTGGGGTTGTAACATTTGTATCAGATTTGTGGGCAGGGAGTGCAAGTGACAAACAAATTACTAAAGACAGTGCCCAGGTTGACATGTGTGAACCTGGAGATGTCATTATGGCAGACAAAGGATTCCTTATTTCAGACATCACAACCCCAAAAGGTGTCCATCTCATCATCCCTCCATTTAAACAAACGAAAAAACAGTTCTCCAAAAGAGAAGCGCAACAAACACGAACAGTTGCAAATCTTTGTATCCATGTTGAGCCAGATGGAAAGGATAAAAAATTTTAGTATTCTTAAAACTCTTATGCCTATAAATATGTCACAACAAGTAACAAAGATATGGAAGATATGTACACGATTAATAAATTTACAGCCACCACTTCGCAAAGCAAATTAGTATTTTAATACTTTCATTTAGATGTATTACAGCAGTCTATTATGACCATATGCATGACATTACTTTCAAAATTTTTGTGGCAAAAATTTTTACTGTTAAAAACACCTGCCTATATAACAACGCATATTTAAAACTCATTTAGTAAATATGTCAACTGCAGTTTTAATAAAGAAAACCCTATACTCTTCAGTCCATATTGTTGTGTAACCTTTTATTCAAATCTCATTGTCATGAGTTGATAAATCACTTGAAATGTCACCTTATGTCATTAATTTGACAATCACTTTATTTCTCTTTCTCTTCATCACTGACCGACTGGTAGAGAGGAACATCTCTAAGCACACGTGGTGTGTACATTTCAGGAATAATTGCTTTCCAGTAGAAAGAATTTAGTTTTTCTACCATAATATTCCAGAATTCTAAATTGAATGGAATACGTTGAATAGATGGTGGTTGCTTCAAAGTCTAAACCACAAAATCACACCAATCCTTGCCTGTAATGGTCATTTGTCCTTACACTTGAAAGTAATATTCATGCTTCCTTTTTAAGATTGCACTGCCATGGAGGTCTAATGTGCAAAAGAAATCTGAATCTTGAGCACATTCACTTGGAGATTTAAATTTCCATATGTCGGATGCTGGACACTTTATTTCCAGTAACCCTGAGGAATCTTGACAACAAGGATCATGAACAACTCCATCTGGACTTGCACCCAAATGAGGAAAAAGTGTGTTAACATAAAGCCCATACGGTGTCACATGAAGATCTGGATGAGACTGTGTCATGATATTTATGTATTTTACACATTTTAGAATCTTTTTTAACAATATATTTGTTTATTTTTTAAACCTGGAACTTGGATATTTAAATAACTCAACCAAAAAGTACAGGATATGCAGATTTATATTTTAAGCCAACTTGAGAAGATCGAAAAATTTATGTCCTTTTTTCTTTAACAAAAAGATTTGTGTGGCATTCCAGGTTTGACATTAACTTTTAATAAAGCAAGTATCACAAGACAAAATATATCAAAATGAAATAGTTACCCAGCTGTACAATTGCAATCTGCTGAATTCACATTTCCAGTGACTTTGGACAGACTGACCAATACAGTATAATCCTTCTTAGCACTGTTTGGTAGTGACGGTATCACTTGACATCTCAGGTAACAATGTGAACATTCCTCCGAAACATTGTTAAATTCAACATTGTGGACGTGCTGGTCTTGAAAAAACACTTCACTCTTCAACAGTCACTTTGCCTTCATTGTCAAAACTAAATAATTGTAAACGTCATTGTCTGTAAAATTAGGAATGTTACACAGATCTTTCGTCCAATTATTCAATGATGATGGTGATGGCATTTTCTCACCAAGAGGAGTGGCCAGTTTCTCAGTTGTCCTTGAATTGTGTCCAAGCTGATCATTTAACGAAACACAGTTTACATCTTGTAGGCCCAATGCTTTAATCCCCTTCGCTCGCTTGACTAATTCTTCTTTTTTCCCACTAACATTCTGCCCATGCTGTCTCAGGTAAGATTTAAGTTCTGGGATTTTACATCTTTCCAAAGCATCATCATTTAAATAGCTCATTGTAGCGAGTAATCAAAATCGATGAACATATCCCTGGAAGTTGATTAAGTGATGACATTGCCCCCTATCTAAGGGAAGTAAGTAACTTATTGAAAAGGCCTATAACAGTTAACAGGCAGTCCTATGTGTATGTAGTCAAATAGGTAACAGGTGTTCTATTTATAGTGCACTGTACTGTGTAAGTTTGCTACATGTATATCAACTGCCTACAAAGCCATACACTCTTTGAGTTAAAGGGTTAATAATATAGGTTAAGTATCTGAGTTTTCCTTGTGACCGTATAGATTTTTACATGCTGTTGGTAGAATATGACACTCATAATCCAGAGTTAGGGTTTAATACCAGCCTAGATCCCAGGCCAGCTTGGGTCGGCCACATCTGTGTGTCCATGGAAAAGGTACTTAGCTCCATTTGATATAGGTATTAATATGTTGAAAATGCTGTTAAAACCAACCAGCCAATCTTTTCTATGCTCTATACAACCCTATGTGACCAGTTTGTATATTTGGAAGTAGAAATAAATATGTTTATTCAATGATAAATATTAATGTATATTTAGGTCTGAAATGTAGACAATTATTGGTGAAATATTTTTCAAGGATTATCAAGGTAATTACTGATATGAGGCATGAGCTTTACAGACATATCAAGGTAATTATTGATGTGAGTCATGAGCTGTAGAAGCTAATGAAAGTAATTATTGATGTGATGCATGAGCAGTAGAGACTTATCAAGGTAATTATTGATGCGACACATGTGCTTTACAGACTTATAATTATTGATGTGAGGCATATGCAGTAGAGGCTTATCAAGGTAATTATTGACGCAAGGCATGAGCTGTAGAGGCTAATCAAGGTAATTATTGATGCACGAACTATACTGTCACTCAGAGGTCAGTGTGTGTGTGATTTGGATTTTTAATGTAGCTTTAACAATTTTTCAGTCATATCACTACGATTTCTGCAGTGTGGCAGTTTATAGTGATGTCTAGTACTAGGGCATCATGCCGCAGACATGTAGCATAAGTCTTTGGTATGACTTAGCCAAGGATCGAACCCACGACCTCCTGCATCCGGGGCAGATGTTCTAACCACTAGGCAACCAGAGTGGTCTCAAAGTCTGTGATTTTCAGACAGTAAAATATGGTTTCTAGTAATTGACAATGATAATAGCTTCTTAAGCTGATTTTAAGAACAATGATTTTAAAAAAAGACAAAAACTGCTCTTCAGTTTCTGTCAACTCATAGTATCTCTGTTTTGATATCGTAGAAAAGAATGTTCTTTCTTATAGTTGTCTTTTATGCCCTGTGACATCATGTATGTATGTAGTTTTACAGTATGTCAGCTCAATACTGTATATATTGTGCCAATTAAGAGATGAATATTTTTTAAAGCTTGAAAAATGATTAAAGATCTAAAAACTTATTTAACGATTTTTTGCAGAAAAGGGACCAACATGTTCTCAAGATAATATCAGTCAAGGTTTCTCATCTGTGTGATATCAAATGTTTGTAATACTGGAAACTTATAAAAGTTTAATGGAGATGAGCTATGTAATCATTGGTTACACTGTAGTTTTTAAAGGATAGTATCTCCTCTTTTCATCAGTATCAGTGAGGAATATGCCTTGAGGTTAAGTGTCAAGGAGGTCAAATGTCAAGGACATAAGTTTCAATTCTAGGTCATAATCATGGCTAAAATTTGGATTTGGCTGGACTGTCAGTTATTGTCATGGAGGAATTGTCATTAGATGGAGTAAAGATTATTTACAGTTGGATATAAAATATTACTACTTTTATGGAGGTGAAACGGTGAAAAATGAAGGTCACAATGGTCAGTGTATTACATTGTGGGGAGGCAGCTTATGTGTCTCAGTGGAGTTATTACACTGCAGTATCATGCTTCCATACATGTCTTGTTACAAGAATAAAGTTAGTGCTTTATAAAAAATACCAACAATAACCGCACCGGTGACCTAGTGGTTAGAGCGTCCGCCTCGGATGCGGGAGGTCATGGGTTCAAACCCCAGCCAAGTCATACCAAAGACTTACAAAAATGGTACTAACAGCTGCCTCGCTTGGCGCTCAGCATTAAGAGGTTAGTGTTAGGACTGGTCGGCCTGGTGTCAGGATAATGTGACTGGGTGGGACATCATGCTACATG
>JAECUM010032387.1:0-16370 GCA_016617855.1 Megalonaias nervosa
GGGGGGGGGACACAAAGAATTCTGCTTCATTGATTATGTACTGTAACAGATATTTTAGCCTTTTCAGGACTGGTCGAAAGCTGAAATACCGCACATAGTTGGTACACTTTACGTATAGTGTTTGCAATTTAAAATTTGTGATAAGTCAACATGTTAACATATAACTTTATGTTAACTAGATTGGTCCAAAAAATCCCACGAAATTCCTTCGCAGTGTTCTCTTTATTGATTGGATCCGACCGTGAGAATTTTTCGTACCCTACCTTCAATAACTTTTTTAATAGTACCATTAACATATTGGCGTCCATTTATCGACTCGATTGCCCAAGGGGCATTGGGAAGAAGAGATTGCGTCTGTCGAAATATGTCCAATTTACCCCACAGGGGCTCGTTACAAATAAAATTAATGGTATCAGTCAGTGGATTGAGTGCCGGTGGTGGTGGTGGTGGGGGGGGTCAAACATGTAACAGGTACCCCACCCATTTAACAAGCGTGATTTAAATGTTAACCTATAGGAGTAATAAACTCAATCTATTGCGAGAAGAATGATGAGAAATGCCGGTCTCCCTAACGACAGAAAGTTATTAACCACAACAATCTTCCAAATAAAATCAGATCAGACACAAAATATACATGCTGCGTACAACTGCATTTTCCTTTCTGTTTATCTGCATATGCATTCCTTATTGAACATTAACTAATATATGGCCTATTTCATGTAATCTATTAACACCGTGTGCACCTTTAATCAAAACTACGCATTTTGACGATCCTCATACGAGTTAACGCTAATATCGCTCATTTCAGTATGACTTTCTTTCTCATTAAAGAAATCATTCGTTGCTTCTGTAAAATGTTGATTCATTTTCTACCCTTGTAAACAAAACATGTTTGGAAATCCGTCGAAAGTATTCATTAGCTTTTCACTTTTCAGACAGTTTATTTTTTTCTACACAGTATCAATAGTAATTTTTTAACTCAGTCTTGATGAATCAAGTATGATATTTATTGAGGTCGTATTAACTGACATATCAACAATTCCTTCTCTTGTGATGTAACAATAAATGGAGGCAATTAAATGTTGGAATTCTTCGTTAACATAAGTAATCAATGCATTAGAAGTAATTGTATTGCATACAGATATTCTCCAGTTTAAAATACTGGTTTTTACCTTCTATCACATCAGATGCTTTTTCTATTGTAATTGTAAATCTACAATATTACGAAACAACAAAAGCTTGCAACGGAAGAAAATGATCTGTTAGTATTTGGAAGTCAAGTAGCATTCGAAATCTCTGTCTATACACAATAAATCGAACTGCTTTTGTATTAGTGTTCTGCTGGATAGTCAGTCCTGATTTTAACCAGTTTTTCAGTACTTTTACCTTCCTCTATTTTGTTTGTTCTCACTCTGTTGCTTAGAAATCTGTAAACACCATGAAAATGTTACAGTCATTTAACTTTAAGAATATCATCATTACCATAAGAAATAATCGTGTCTAAAAAGCAGTCTTCCGAGACTCAAAACTACATTATTAGAACTTCCTTTAACTTGTATATCGAACGAAACAAAAATACTACCAGGTACAATAAAGACATTTGGCCCTAACGTAGGTATTACAGGTCGAAGCATTTGTTCACGTTTAATTCTGCTTGGTGTAAATGTGATACAAGGATGCGTTGGATTAACATG
Organism: Megalonaias nervosa; assembly: GCA_016617855.1. NCBI lineage: Eukaryota > Metazoa > Mollusca > Bivalvia > Unionida > Unionidae > Megalonaias > Megalonaias nervosa. The sequence goes on from JAECUM010032387.1 coordinate 1,695, forward strand.
TTTAACACCATGTGGTGTTTTCCAGCTTTGAGGAATTATACATTTTCCATATGTTGCCATTGTTATCTATTTAACTGAATTTAGTGAGAAAATTCAACTCGTGGTAGAGATACTCGTAGCCAACATAAACACTAGCACCCATTAGAAAGGCAATGAAAATATACTAATAAGTTATCTACTTATTTGAAGGCAGGAAAAAATTAAGTTTAGGTTGCTATTATTACTTGCATATGAATGGCTATATCGTGTCGAGAAATTAGGAGCTAAGTGCCTTTACCAAGGATACACAGAGGCAACCGCCCCGGCCTAGTCTGGGAGGGTATTGAACTCACAAACCGAAACTGTTTGAAACTGCCTTCTACTTGGATTTTGCAATGATGTGGTCAATCTCCATGAGTTACGCTGGATGTTTGGTCCCCTGAACCAGGAGCCACAAATTCTCAGTCTGTTCCCCACACATAATTAAAGCAGTCTGGCAGTGTTGCCATTCGGTGCTCCACTCCTATTTGATCCAACCACATGCGGTAAAGGCGATCGTGTTGAGCCAGAAATTGCATTAAAGTCCCCGAGGCATACGAAAAGTTTGTTTCTTTTCAGCATATGCGTCGTGATCTCCAATGTCTGATAGAAACTGTCTTACTCCTCTTTAGGCGATTCGCTTGTTGGAGCATACACCACGATCACTGTCATCTTGCCATATCTATACGGTATTTGACTGGTTGCCGTGCGCAGAGAGCCTTAGCTGTGATTTGCGAAAGGGCAATGACATCCCCTGCACGACTCTGTCGGGCGTGGTATATTTCTTCTGCCCTCTCGCCCGAATCCGGCCATCTCACCTCCTGCTCACTCATTATTGTAAAGTTCATGCGTTCAAGTTCCATTGTAAGCAGTCTAGTAGCTCTACATTCTTATAGTGTTATGACATTTAATGTTTCGATGTCGATAGCGTGCCTTAGGTTGATTGGTGTCACCGTAGCCCACTCACTATCGCCGGCCACTGATGGACAGTACGACGCGTTCCTTGTGTGACTACGCGACCAGCGACGCTGCCTTTCATTTGGTTGTAAGTTCTTCCATCGTACTACACAAGAGCGTAGGCCTCGTTGGCCGACAGTTTCTGTACCCATGGCAGACGATCACGGCAACCAACGCGGCTAAAGGGGATGGGGTGCGTGGGTGGCGGGCATCGTACTTCGCTCTCCCAAGCAATCCCTCACTTTGTCGTTGTTGGTCCCCCTACGGCGTGAACGTGAGGTTGGGCTATTATGGGGTTACAATTATGCTGGCTGTTTCAAGGATTAGCTACAGAGAAATAAATTACAGATGAAAATGATTTGTCAGAGAGATAGTTTGTAAATAATTAAAAGGGTACAAAGTCTATTGTACCAAAACTGGTATGCACATTGAAACACAAAGAAAATTATTTCATTCACTACAAAAACTTTTAAATTCTATATACAGTTCTATTTAAAACTGAAAACGATACACGGCGTTGCCTGGTTTAAAGAACAGTCATGGCTTAAATCCAACACTAAACTTAATGCAAGTTTGAGACATATTGCAGTAAATGACTTCGACAAAGACGTATTCTTAAAAAATAGCGCTGTATTAGGTAAAATATTACAAATCTCAGAAAGAGAATACCGCTTAACTTATGTACATAAGAAAAATAATATTGCTCAGCACTCAGAAAGGTGTCATAAGCCAGAACAGTTAGCGATGTCTCAGTAAGAAAAATAAAATGATCAAAATTAATAAAGCCAGTGCACATCGGATGTACAGTGTTCACGTTATCTAAATGCTCAATGTATGAGTTTTACTCCCAAAAGTTTACAAATAAATTCTAAGATAGAATTAAACTGTTGATGACTTGATGCTGATTTATTGTGCATCCATGCTGAGACAGGGAACTTGTAGGATAGCACCAAGTTTGATGACACCACTACAACGATACATCCCACCAATCAATACAAACAAAATTCCAGGACATTTTATGAATGAGTTGAACAGTGTTCCCGTTAAAGTGTTACTTGGTTTTTATATCAAGCTTTTTTCCTTGAAGTCGGCGAATCCCCTGGAAAGGACACTGAGCAAATATGTCAAGAAAATCAGTAAAGGAATAGATAACTGTGGAATTACAAACAATTTACAATTAGTAATATAAAAACAATTATGTATCTTCAGTCAAGCTGAACATTACCAGGAAAGTAATTTAGTTAGGCAATACGATCGTGAAATGTATAACATCAAAATGAAAAAGTAAGAATCGTGTTCTAATGAAGCATCTTTTAGCTGACAACATAAATGCATTACCCTTTGAATATGAAAGCAGCTTGTACTGGCAAGAAAACCTAAACTCATTAAAAGTTTGTTCTGTTTTGAGAGTATCTACAATTTCTCCTTTCTTTTCGTCTGGAATAACATGGTTTTCTTAAACACAGTTAACACTGCTTTATTTTCCTTGCTGTGCAATACGTCCCAAAAAGTGTATCACTGTACCATCCCGCAAAACAAATATTTATCTGTTAATTAAAGCTTATTTGGTCAGATCAGTGTCTTTCTTTTTTTAAGTACATCATCAAGACTGTTACAGTCATCAAACATAAACAAAGCAGTTGTACCTTGGTAAAGATAAACCAGTAAGTCTAAATAGTTATCTAATTGATCTTAAGCATCTATCACGATCACCTTTTCATCCTCTAGAAACTACTTTCTATTTTACCTTTTGCTGAAGGAAAAACTTTGACAGATGATAAGTACGTAATCGAAAATGTCTATGTATGCAGTTTCCATCAGATCTAACGCAAATCTAGTTCTTTTCCACAGTTAGTCCCTCCGCAAATAACCAAAATATGGATCCCCTTCATATGCATTTATCAGTAGATACAAGCTACCATTATTGTAACAAGTCTAAAACATTACCGCGTTCAGGTGATTCTTTCAGATACTTACCTGAGCGCCAGATACAAAATAAATAGAAATTTTGTGAACATCTACTTTTTCTATTCTGTTTCCTGTAGGTGGACAACTTGGTGAACTATTTTATGACAACTACCACGCGATATGTTACTCCTTAAAACAAGTCAGATACCAAGACTGTCATTTAATAAATTTGTGACACCCACGTTTCTTATTTATGTGCTTTTGTTCTTCATCAAGATATATTTTTTTTAACATCTGTCAACTTTTAACTCGATTGCAAATCTCGAGAACAAAACAGGCCTTAATATAGTCGCTTGATTTTTCTGTTACTGAGTTGCACAAATATATTGGCTCACTCTCTCTTGTCTATTTGAAAATAATTATTTACACGACGAATAGTTAATTGTCCTAAAGAATTAATGAATGATTGTGAGCAAAGAACAATATGTACATAAGAAACGGGTTCACGGTAGTCGTATATTAAAGGTTGCACACAAAATAAGTGAGACAGATATATCGTAGTACATACTACGTCGTCAAGATAGGTACCAAACTGCATATTTAGCTGAAATTCCAGTTTTATTAATGTTACCACCATAAATGATTTCGTTTTGAAATACTGTGAAGATCCTTGCGCACTTGTTGTAATAGCGACGTAAATTCCAATAATTATTTATTACACTAATACGAGAGTTTACATAATTTTAACTATATTTTACGTATAAAAAAAAAAGAGTAACTCTTCCAAAGTCGGTAAACAGTTTTAGTGCTTCTAAAACTTAGATATAAACCTAGGATTGAGAAAACTCCTGAATTTGGAGCTTTCAATATCAGACGGAGACCCAAGAATCAAATACAATCTACTACCATTGATACTGCAACATGTCCAAAACGGTTAATCCCACCCAGAAATCACCGCACTTTATGTTATACCCGTTTTGCAAGAGAGGGAGCAGAAGGGGAATTTATTGATATAGAGCCGCCTTTGAGACAATGACAGTATGTATGAGAAACATGTCCAAAACGGTTAATCCCACCCAGAAATCCCCGCTCTTCATGTTATACCCGTTTTGCAAGAGAGGGAGCAGAAGGGGAATTTATTGATATAGAGCCGCCTTTGAGACAATGACAGTATGTATGAGAAATATTCTTCTGACAATCTTGTAGTTTATTTACTTTTTTAGTTCATCTGCCGTAATGTTAAATGAGCTTAAGGTATGTCCGTCTTGCGTCTGTCAACAATTGTTATGTTTAAAAACAAATACTGTGCCAATTTAAACTTGGCAGTTGGCATCCAGGCATAAAGGTCTTTCAAATTATTACAAATTATGCAAATCAGTTGTTAAATATGGCTGCCGTTGCTATTAGAAAAGATGCTTTCAGCAACTTCCTGAAATAGATGAACATAATTTTTTGTAATAGTCTTTTGTATCCAGTAGTTTGAATGGAATAAAATAGATTATACCTTTAGCTACCAAACCAAGATCGATATAAAATAAAGGTTGTAGAAATAAAATATTTTAAAGATTTCTACACGATAATAATAGGACAAAATCACTCCAAGATTTAACGTAAACACGCCTATTTTGCGAAAATGCAAACGTTTTCAGTATTAGAGCTGGGTACCGCAAAAAATATACTTCTGAACCTACCGCGATACATACCACGGTATACCGCAGTTAGATTAGAGACTAACAATTCGATGTTCTAGGGCATGGGTACGACACTGTTTTGTTTAATTTCTGTCTTTCAATAGTTGGAAAAATATTTTGTTCTGATTTATAACAAACTAACACCTTATTATATCCATGATATTATTTAAAAAATATTTATTACCGTATCTTGCGATAAAAGAAAAAAATATATATTTCAGATCAAAGGAAAATCAGTCTACCCCCCCCCCCCCGAAAATGAATGTCTAATACTTTTATGTAGATGAATTTGCCATGTGTATGTTAACTGTTGTATAAGATGCAATCTAAAGGCTGTAACTAAAGTGGGATGATTAAGCCTACACTATATCTGATACTGTTAAAAGCATCGTGCTGACATTCAAGAGCCTGTTGATAAAAATCGAAAGTGTTGATAATGAAGCCAACAGTTTACTAGCTACACTATTGGCATAATAAGGGGAAAAGAGTAAACATAAAACACACTTACTCAACAAACAAGAAAATATTTAATGGACTCAAGAAAATTACTTAAAGTTCAGAAAGAAAACACGTGCGCTCCTGAAAATCGTAGAATGATTCGCAGCCTTACAAAGGAATGCATATACTTAACACATTCACATACGCTAGTAAATAATTCAGACATGACTTTTTTTTTTTTTTTTTTTTTTTAATCCGAAATTTGTTAGAAAGTTGGATTTGGCTTGAATGTGTTTCAAAACATTCCATTTGGCCACCACACGTGCATACGTGACACGTGTCAACCATGTGATTAAAGAAACATAAATGTATAGTAAAAACTGCATCTGTGTTTGTTCAGAGTGGGCGGAAAGAACGAGTTCAATGCGGAGTAGGAATACACCCTATCAAACGAGTTTTTTTCCCCGACTCGGAACGAAATGCATTGTGTGGTCTTATATTTATTGCATACCCTCTTTTAGTCACACATTCTTTACATTTTTCATATATACGCTTAAAAATAGGAAGTAGTCTTTTGGCATTTTATGAAACATATTGTACAACCTCTGAAAAGTCCCCATGTGACGAACATAACCGATGCTAGGCATAGGTATATACTGTGCAGTTTCGTCATCAATCTGTCTGCATTGCTGAGATGGTGATTTAGTCTTTAGCCTTGAATGTGTCCAAAATGTTGTATGGGATAAACGAATTGATTTTAACTGCAGTCATATGCAAGTGGAGTTTTCCTTACTTCTCAAATAAAACATAAGTTTTGGGCCAGTAATTATTTTACAGTGCTTTCAAACTCTCTATTTATGTTTGCATTACAAGATATTATCGATGCATTGAACTTAGAGGTGATAATTTAAGGATATATTTTAAACAAAACGAAAATTTGGTCTCTTTCTAACATGCGGACTAGATTTTTAGGAATCATTTGTATATTTTTTAAATTATAAATAATATTGTTCTGTTTTCTTCTCTTTATCTTCTACTTCAAAAATTGCAAGAATAAAATGTAAACAAACATACAATTCCCAGCGTGTGCCCCAATAATGAAAAAAATTATCAACAACAATATAACAAGTTGTAATTCTTCTAACTTTGCACCATATTCAAAACAGTTGCTGCTCTCTGTGATACCTTCATGTTGCAAATGTTTGTCAGTTTTATCTTCAGATTTACTATTAAAAAATCAATCCCTCAGTCATAATAATAGGCAAATTTAAAGCTCCTCCACTTAAACATGCTTCTTAAAAATATAAATCCGTAAATCATCTTTTTGAAACTTTGAATCCAAAATGGAGTTTAGCTAAGTTTGGTATTTTAGATAAGTTACATTATGGAATGTCTCTTTGAATTAAACACGGGGTAAAGGTCTCTCCAAAGGTGGAGCATTTCTTACCATGCCTTGAATCTTGACTCATGATTACCTGAGTCTTTCTTACTTTGTCTCGATTTTTAACAAGTTCAATACAAGATTTCAGCAGGAAAGTACTCACCCACCCACCCCTCTCTCTCTCCCACACACACACACACACACACACACACACACACACACACACATACAAACTTCTCGCTGCTCGTCGCTACTTAGGGTACTCTCACATTATCACCAGCGAATCACAGATTGAACATCTATATCGCACTCCAGATCGACCATGTAATATTAAATGGGTACGTAATACATGTAATATTAAACGGATACGTAATAAAATTATATTTGTAATATTCACCATTAATTTGGGACATATAGAATCATTTTATAAAAAGTAAAGTTTGTTCAACTATTTTGTCATGAACAATGAAAACATAATGTTAATATCATTTAAGTCGTATCAAGATTCATCGGGAAATTTTCCGTACATTCCTTACTTACGGAAACTCCCGACGCACCGGTACAGTGAAAAGGTACCGTGGTACGTATCACGGAGAAAGAAAAAAACAACTCAGTAAACCGGTATTCCGGTAATACCACACACCTCTATTTAGTATAGTTACGACCATACTACACATATAGAGATAGCCTCCTTTACCATTGCTTTCTTTTTTTTTTTAAATTATTCTCACCGGAGACATAACTGATGCTGCGAAACTAATTGGCTGTTCGGAGTTTAATCATTTCAAGGTTATGATCTAGAGATATATCAGCTGCGAAGCTATTTATTCAGTATTTATTAATTAATCATGCATTTTTAACACACTGTAGTTGATGCTCTTTTACACGTTAAAGGAGGTAACAGACGATATGACCTTTTAGCCTATCCTTTTGAACAATCATGAGATCTGATATAAGTTTTGCATACTGTCAACATCAACAGGTTACTGGATGGAAGATTTTTAAAAATATTTTTGTGGTACAAGATCTTCATCTGAAATTAAACATAAATGGTTATAATATCATTCGAGTCCTTTCTCAATATTAAAATATACATGTACTTGTACAGCCTCTTTAAAAATAAGTCATCGAAATTAATAATGAAAGTTTTGCAAGCCAATATAACTGACTAAACGAGAAGTATCCATAGAATTGATGTATTTAATAAAATCAAAATGTTTTGCTCAAATATATATATATATATATATATATATATATATATATATATATATATATATATATATATATATATATATATATATATATTTATTTATTTATTTATATGAAAGCTTGTTTGTTACTGAAATTTCTGATATGCGCAGGGGTTGATCCAAAGGGGAGAGCGGCAGAGCTGATTCGCCCAAAGGGAGTGCGAAATAACCAGAAAGATTCCTAGAATAAGCTTTTTTCTACAGTTGGATTGCTAAAATTACTTGCTGGACACAAAAAAAAAAAATGCAAGAACTTCCAGAGGCTTCGTCTCCGGGCTCACAACAGGGGCTCCATCTCAAAGACCTCTTGTCTACTCGTTTAGCCCCACCCCACCCCCTCTCCTTGATCCGCTGCGATGCCTTACTTTAATAATACTATATGGTTTTATGAGAAGACCCGAGTTTTTATTTGTTTAAATAGCAGTCTTAGATTACCCCTTTCCAATAAATTATGAGAACTTATTTGAACTCTGTTCAGCAATGTCCACTAGTGTTTTAGTATGCTTTCAGACATTTTATTAAATTACATGTATTTGCATGGTACGAGAGTAAAACCACTGGTTACAACGTTGTTCTTCTCTAAAGGATTTTGTACATTAATTATGTAATTTTTTCATTTACCCTATATGAATTTTATCTATAAACCTTTCTTTTAAGTCGGTCTATATACTATTTTTGCTTCCAGAAATGAATAAAATTTTGTGTGCTTTGTAACTTCAAGATGAATTCAAATGCCACTCTTCAATAAATATTATAAACACGAGTTCCTCTGATTTTCTTGGGTTCTTTATGTTCTTTTAACTTTATTTCGATGGGAGACCGCTCCGGTGGCCTAGTGGTTAGATCGTCCGCCTCGGGTGCGGAAGGTCGTGGGTTCGAAACCCGGCCGAGTCATACCAAAGTCTTACAAAAATGGTACTAACAGCTGCCTCGTTAGGCGCTGAGCATTAAGAGGTTAGTGTTAGACCTGGTCGGACTGGTGTCAGGATAATGTGACGGGGTGGGACATCATGCCACATGTCTGGGGTATGGTGCCCCAGAGCTAGACGTCACTATAAACTGTCACACTGCAGACATCGTAGCGATATGACGTTAAAAATCCATATCACACACACAGAGACTCTCTTCGATGGAAATCGTCCAGTATCTATTATTAAGCGTTGAGATCTTTTCTATTTAGCTGCACAAATTAGACTCCAATACTACTTACAAAACGTTATACTTCTACGCATTAGTTCAATTAATAGAAGTACTGACAAACTTTAGTGCTTTAACCCCCTAATTTTTTTCATGAAAAATATTCTGCAGTGTACCTGTTCAATATCACGAGAAACTTTCCCACACAACAGGGCAATATGTCTTTGTTACTTGACTTAGCTTGAGAAAGTAGGCAAGTACTTCAAGAAATGGGATTGATACGAACAATGCTGCTTGTTGTCCTCGTTACATGGTTGAAAAGGTAATATTTAAACGTTGATTGTTGTGTGAATCCAAGGAGCGATTTCCATTGTAAACATAACTCTCGATAAGAGAGAATAAGAATGTGCGGAGAAGTAGATAAATCATTCGCAACTTCGAGATCAATTCTACGGATCATGCCTTAAATATATGCCGACAACTGCCATTCGGACCAACCAGGCTGTTTATAAAACAATGATTGGCCGCTGGTTTGTTTGACTTTGTGGATTTATGCCATTTTTCAACACATGATAGGCAATACCATTCGCAATCTCGAAGTTAATCCTACATAGCATACCTCGAATGTATGTGGAATGTATGTCGATAGTTCCCGTTCGACCACTTTGGCTATTTACGAAGAAAGGACCGACAGAAAAGTTACGAATGATCAAGCTATTTTTATTTTCTCATTCGTAACAGCTCGGTTAATTCTACAGTCAATCCATTCGCAGAAATAGTCAAGGCGGTTTTAGTAGATTGGGTTTTCTTGTTATGCTGGTGAAAATTCTGGCGAACAAAATATATTATTTTTCTGTAAATTACCTCACTCACAAATATTCAAGACATATTTTCGTCCTGCTGAAATAGTCGAGGTTGATCCGAATAAGCCTATACATGACGGCCGGTATATTTGTAAAAGGAAAAACCCTCGAAAATGCCATGAAGAACCACCGACACACGGGAAGTTACTGACAAGCTATATCACACACTAACGATAGCCAAGCCGAGATTCTAACCGACGCAAACAGAGGTGAGATGTCGGTAATCTTAAAGCAAGCACCATATATCATTCGGCTGCATGGGTCCCCAAATGACTGACCGACAAGACGCGGATGCATCGAATGCTTTTTCATTCGTAGCTCCGGGCCAAATCGATCGTAAAAATAGCCTGCGTGGTCCGAATAGATTGCGGGGTTTGTTTTCTTTTTTGTTTGTTTGTTTTTTGTTGTTTTTTTTTTTTTATTTGGCGTGTAAATTTCAGGTGTAGAAAATGTAAGATTTGTCTGTAAATTAGAGCATTGTCATCATTCGAGGCATATTTTTGTCTTGCAAAAATAACCGAGGCTCTTCCGAATGATAGATAAATAACTATTAAATACAGATACTACAATACTACGTTTAAAAATTATTTCAACAGTTATACAGCTTACAATTAGATTTTAAGTTTCTGAATCATTAAAATTACAAACATTACGTAGAACAGTCTTTGTAATTATTTCAGTAACACTCAAATAGGAGGGCGTAGCTCACTTTCTCGTGTATCGGCTGCTCACATGACCGTATCAGAGGATCATAGTCATGGAGATTTGTCGCACTGCAGGCCAATTTTACCTGTCACAAATCTTTAATCCTGCATACGTCCTGTGCTTACCTGTACCGTACATGTTGCTTAGTTAAATATAAATAAAATATGCTTAATATCTGAGTGTAATTGTACATGAAGTATTGCCATTCCTTCATCTTCCCCAAAACACGCACATGTACAATGACTGTCCGTACTTGGTTGTTGCGAAGGTGGAAAACAATTCATCACCTACTCTCCCCCGGCCCCGTTCACCATGCCTGAAATGGTCATTAGCCGATCCGCGGGGTAATCGACCAGTCATAGTAGCATAATGTTTTACGGAAGCATTTTCAAATGGTTCGACAACCTTCAAGCAGTTGCAAAATATTATTCGCGTATCATGCAATTTTGTATGTACACAAATTAAAAAAATAAAGGACGGACGCAGCTTTCTCCGATATGCATGTATGTATGTACGTATGTATGTATGTATGTATGTATGTATGTATGTATGTATGTGTCTGGCATGAGCTGGCAAATATAGGCGGTGAGAGCATTTTTCATATTTAGATTATCGTTTAGATTCATTAAGACCTACTTGATCCGTTTGTAAAATCTTATATAACATTAGACACCATGTTTGAGGGCCGCGGTAGCTCAGTAGATAGGTAGAAAGTTTGCCTCATAATTCAAGGGTCGCGGGTGCAATACCCACCCATGCCGGACTGGATCGGTTGCCTCGGTGTGTCTTTGGGAAAGCGTTTAGCTCCAACTTCATGTGCATGCTATAGCCAATGATGTGTTTAAAGTGTAGTTAAAACCACCAAACCCCAAAATACACGATGTTAATGTGTCCATTCACTTCCCGTGCCTTAATCCCAGTACTGCGGACATTCGATTGTCAGAAGTGATAGTACCTCGTCGACTGTACTTTAAACTTAAATAATGAAACAATTTTTCCATTGTAACAGGCAAAGGTTGGGGCAAGTGGGATACTTTCTAAAGTAACCGAATATATTGCTAGTTAAGAATATATACCCCCCCCCCATTCCCCAAAGCTTTGTAAACATTTATTATTGAGAGAGAGAGAGAGAGAGAGAGAGAGAGAGAGAGGGAGAGAGAGAGAGAGAAGGAGAGAGAGAGAGAGGATATTCAGTCATGGATGTAAAAACAAAAATTATGGGAACAAAACAAGTGAAAATTAAGTCATAACTTCCATATTGTTATATATTTTTTTTCTACAATGTAAAGAGAGAACTCATTCTCTCTTTCTCCGTCTGTCTCTCTCCCCCTCTCACCGTCTCTTGTGTGTTGTCTCTGTCTCTCTTCTCTCGTGTATTTTCACTTGATGAAATATTTTATGATGAAGGCTAAGTAATGTGTAATTTCCAACTATAACTTATCTACACATGTACTGCCCGATCTTACATTGCTGTATATGTACGTTACCAAGAGGCAACCAAGGTTCAATGTCAACGTCCTACTCAATGGTACTCAATGCAAGATTTCACTTTACCGCATTGCGACAAGAGTAGGCGTGTGTGACCCCATACCTGGCTGACGTCACAACATCGGACTCGGAACAGGTAGATTTTTAAACTTGAGAGCGGCAAATCAAAGAAACTGCAATCCGCGATGGTAAGTCTTGATTTTCGGCCATCTACGGATTTTTTTTAGATTTGTGTGTTTTAGACTTCTTTGGTTATTGATTGCTTCCAATATTTGTGTTTTAAATACACTTTTTATACTTTTATTATATTGTATGAACAGGTGGGCTGATGGAATTATTTACTTCCGTTGTATACCTGAGGCCTGCTCAAACGACAAACAACGATTCAAACGCGCTCAGCGCAATCGGATAATCAGAACAATTCATACAAATACGATCTAGAAAGACAACATATACTATTAAGCTGTTTTTAATAATAGTTATCAATGTAATTAATTTGTTTCAGTAACAAACGTCAAAGCTCAGTGGGATAGCGTTTTGCTATGGCATGTAGACTTAATGTACAAACTGCTATACATTTTTATATTACATGTAAAACTCGTATCGATGTGTAGAGCGCTTTTTCATGAAGAGAATCGCACTGTTAATACAGATTGCCTTTTTCACGAGAAACAGTAACTTTTTTTGTGAAATTAGAAATAGATTCTTGTAAATTTTGTATAGACGTGTACAGTCGCTTCTTTCCATGAAGAAAGTGACATTATTTATGATCATAAGACACTGTTCCCGATAAAAGTATTATTTTAGTTAAAGTGTGTAATCTCAGAAGTTGTCACTTCACCAAAATGTGCACTGAGATGTTCATGCAATTCTTTCAGGCAGAAAGGGGCTTTATTTACTTCTTTTAAAAATAATTTCAAATAGAACGTCACTTTTTATCTAAGAAAGTGCCATTGGTATTGTCCGGGCAACTTTTCACGAAAGAAATTTACTTCGTTCCTAATAAAATGTGATCTTGATGAAGAATGTCACTTTCTTCACGAAAAAGTGCCGTTACATGTCCATGCACGTCTTTGACGAAAAGTCAGTTTCCACGTCCATGTAAATGTTTGACGAAAGAAGTAACCGTCTTTATGAAGATGATTTTGTAGTTCACCTACGTGAAGAAGCCGAGCTGCTGTACTACTATGGGCGACGGCGTCAGCCCTCTCTCTCTCTCTCTCTCTCTCACACACACACATACACACACACGACCTAAATGCATTTCAACCATTCTTCCTATATCCTAGACGACAGTTTTAAGTTTCATAAAAACTACCTCTAGGGAGGAAGCTAACTTGGTACCCACATATACTTTCTTGGAGATGTTTTTGTACCTCACTCAACTGTTTTTGCACACGATACCTATAATCACGAAATTTGGTTAGGGGATGCAGCTTGACAGATACGTCATCCTTATTACAAAAGTTGGTCAGTGATACCCATATTTCATGCTGCACTGACTTCAGTTAAATGTTGTCTTGTACGATTATTTTTCAAGCTCTGTTCATGGTAAAATCATCAAACTCTATGACTATAAATCTCTGTTAGTACCGCGTCTCAGGGGCTAACGATGAATTATTTACGGGTGGGTGGGTGGGGCTGGGGCAAACATGTAGTGGTCCACTATTAAGTTTTACGGATGTAGACCAAAGCATGTTTAGAGGTGAAATGGCGGGCGGGGGGGGGGGATGCCACGCCCTTATTACAAAAGAGATTACTGATGTATATTGTACTGGCCTAGGTTAAGTGATACATCTTAATGAATACTACACCCTATTCACAAACATATTATTGTGACCCATACTTGACGCGAGACTGACTTGGGTTCAGTTATCTGTCTGAACTGTTTTTCATACTTGAATCATCGAATTGAATCGCGCATACGTTTCGGTTGGTATCGTACCTGTACAAAAAGATGACTGTGTCCCATATTTCACGTTTTAATGTCATTTAGCTCATGACTAGATGAGTTTTTGGCATGTTATATGGATACTGTCTTACCTAGAATTATGAAACTTGATGTGCGGATAAATCTTGACAAGTACTACACCCTTATTGCAAAAGGTCTCTTTGACCAATATTTAAATTGGTTCCTTGACTTTGTTGAAATTTTTGTGCTTAAAGTTAATGTATTGTGCACTGTTTATGTACCAGCTATGAAACTTGATAACTGTTTACATTTTGTTAGTAGTACACCATTACAACCAAAGAAGGTCACTATGACCTGCATTTTATATGGGTTAGGTGTTTGTACTTGGCTCATGATCACACAGATTTCTTTGGCCTACACAGAATGCTATTCTGGGAAATAAGTATTGAAATGACTGTACATTGTGTATTGTTACCCTCGAAAAGTTAACTTTGTATTTGTACATGTCGCTGAGTACAGAAAATAAATCAGTGATATGCATGCCTTTCATCTGAGCGAGAAGCTGCGTGTCTTATTTGGTAGAGGGTCAGATTCGTAATGCAAGGGTCAAGAGTTCAAGACCCGCCCCGGTCAGCCCGGGTCTGCTGCCTCTGTGTCTCTGGGAAAGGTGCTTGTCTCCCGTTTCCTGTGCACGATATAGCCAATAATATGTTAAAAGTACCGTTAAAACCGAAAAAACAAATCTAGCACCTAAGCTGTAATGTCTTGTCTAGGTAATTACTGATGCACGAAATAGACTAGTAATATGCCTGAATTATGCTTGTAATACTAATTTTTTAATTTTTTTTTTTTTTTTTTTTTTTTTTTTTTTTTTTTTTTTTTTTTTTTTTTTTTTTTTTTTTTTTTTTTTTTTTTTTTTTTTTTTTTT
>JAECUM010032389.1:0-15625 GCA_016617855.1 Megalonaias nervosa
CGACAAATCCAGGCACAAGAACCAATAACAGGAATACAAACAACCCATCCTACAGAAACAACCAAAAAAGCAGAACAAGAGAGGGAAACAGAAAGGGGCAAAAGGAGAGAGAGAAGAAGGAAAAAGAAAGAAGAACAAGAACAAGAAGAATACCAAATGATGGAAGAATATTTTCTCAAAGTGCATGAAGATGAATATGTGGACAATTGGTAGAGAACCAATATAATAAATAATAATAATAATAATAATAATAATAATAATAAAAAATTTAAAAAATTATTAATAATAATAAAAAAAATATTTAAAAAAATATAACATATTACACCAACACTACAGAACAAAAATAAATATAATATCATAATATATACTACACTTGACAAGCATTACAGAAGAAACAGGAAAAAACATACAATAGCACAATCTTGACATGTAGGGCAGGAGGGCCTCCCTAAATGGTCTGAAAAGATCAACCAGGGAGAGCACCCTCCACAAAAAAATATTTAAAAAAAAATAAAATAAAAAAAAAAAATTAAAAATAATAAACCCAAGCTCCCGTGGGAAGCAATATACATCTACATATTCGGATATATATGTAGATTTAATAACGAAATCTACAATAACAATACTTTAACCAAAATACTAGACCCACCAGGGATATACAGAAGGATAAAAGATTTATTATACATATATAGGGACAATAGAGAAATATGGGGAAAAAATGAAAATGAAACATATAATACCTTAATATCACTGATAGTAAAGGGAAAACAAGATATAGAATTAAAACACCTACAACTAAATTGGCCAGCCATTTGGAGAAATGGGGCAGATATAGGATCGACGGCGATACAAAGCAGGTTGTTCCTTTACCTGTACGACAAATGACTGACGGGTGAGAATGCCTTTATAAGACATATTATAACACATATACCCAAATGCAGAATGTGTGGCAGGGAAATAGACTCTAAGAGTCACATGATATTACATTGCAAAAAAATAGATCATGAAAGACAAATAATAAAGAACAAAATACAGAACAAAAACGGAACTGTAAATGATAAATGTTTACTATACACTAATAATATTAATGACAAAAACTATATAGTGAACTTATTGAATATATTAATAAGATAATGAAAATAACAATAGAAATGAATATATAATGTATACCTGTGCAATATAACAAAACAACAATATAAACAAACAGAACAAAAGGCCAGGAGGCCGAAAAACAAGAACATAACGAATCCATAGAGACTTACAAACAAACACTCACAACTGTCTAACCAATCTATGTCTATCTAACTATCCTTTCTTACTTTGCACACACTAAAATACAGGTTCAACAAGTCCGAGAAGTAAGGTTATGACGATAAGTACAACCGAACTTCCTGAGACACAAATAGAACCTTTAAATAAATAACAACTCTTATGAATTGGACTATGAAGCCAGTCCCTACACGAATATAAAGAACATACATAACAAACAACACACGCATATAGCATATATGGGACAATATAGATCTATGGCAAAGATCACTTAAATAAATAAACTCTGGAACCAGACCGGGTTTCAGAGTAGTATACAAATATGAATAAGGAGGTGTACAAACCCTAAATCAAAATTATATAAAATCGAAATTTATTATTAAAAAAAATCAAGGCAAACAAACACTATCATATTGGGGGAAACAAAAATACATAAAATCCATTCAATTTAGACAATAGGGGGTTCCTCATATGATGTTAATCTGAGAGGAACCACACCAATAACGATGCTAGCGAAAAGATTATCATTTGCACTCACAGTGAATGTATTTTAAAATAATGATTTGTATTTGCGAGATACCGTCGTATAGTTAACCTGGATACAATACAATCTTGGTCAGTTTGCACCTTGTAACTTATCATGCGTAAATGGTAGGTGCCTTCAAGCAATCGGGTGATATTTTCATCTCGTTTGCGATTTTGTTATTTGACATCAGCGATACACACTACAATAAGGATGCATACGCAAGCCGGCATCCACTACATATACGGAGTTCGTGGATATATTCTTTTCTTTAATAAATTTCGCATGATGAAAAAAGAAGGAATAAATGATAACAATGCAAGGTTTGTTTCTTTCATTTTATTTTCAAATAAGTGTATGTTTACAAATTGTTTTGTACCGTGCGGGGGGGGGGGGAGGGGCACAAATTCAACACAAAATTATTTCCTTTCTTATTTGTATGGAGTAATGGAGCAAATATCATAGACGATAATGACTAGTAATGACAAGCTTTTAATTTACGCGCGCACACACTAAGACAACTTGAAAACTAAAAACAAACAATAAAATTAACTGGTAAAAGCTTCATATTGCAGCAACTAAACACTGACAAAATGCTCAACATTATTCTCTCTCTCTCTCTCTCTCTCTCTCTCTCTCTCTCTCTCTCTGTCTCTCTCTCTCTCTCTCTCTCTCTCTAGTCGAGTGTGTATTATATGCAGCAGTGTTACAACCTAAAGCCTAAAATTAAGTATATTTGTTATATTTCTTGTACACTACCATTGAAAAATTTATACGTATTCTGTAGAATATTGTTCTATAAATCAATATTGATAATTTGACGGAAGACTTAAATTGAGAATATCGTTTTGCAGATGTATATATTTTTTAGCATCAAAAAATGTATATAAATATTTTAATTAGAATGAGCAAGATATGTCAGTTTGTGTTTTCTCTCATATATATATGTACGTTACGAAGTATGATTATTTTCTTTGAAAGAATATCAAGATAGTTTGTTTAAATTTATTTTTTTCCTAAAACCTATCTTACATAGTATCTAATTGTTGTTTGAAGAAAAAGAACTTGTTCAAATTATTGTTAAGTTGGGCCGAATTGTCTTTAGAGTTGGGCCGAATTGTCTTTAGAGTTGGGCCGAATTGTCTTTGGGCCAAATTGACTATAATCCGGCATAAATGATACAACTTTCCCATCCCTCACCCTATTCGATCCCACAGCTTGAATCCACATTTTTTTCTGGTAAAAAGGGTCTTTCGGAAGTAGGAAAAACCCTTTTTCCCATCATCACTCTTTTGGTTACATCCATATGCAACACAGTACACCATATTTTCTATACAAAAGCGCAATCGTAAAATATATCACATAGACATTTACGTGCCGAAATTAAACACTTGAATGGCCAGGTTGAATAGAAGGGATAAATGTACGTCATATCTTTTTTGGCACGCGGAAACTTCCGATTGTTTATGGAGATTGCCGTATAATTTTTTCATTTAAAAAAGCGGATTTTTAAGTCTAATTAAACATTTTTATGGTGTGCATACATAACAAATGCGTTTTGTTTGTGACTATAAACACATCACACGTTTGTACAATATAGGTGGCCAGTGACCTTTAAATTTTAACCAGTAAGGTTGTTGTTGTTGTTATTTTTTAACACCATTTTTCAGCACAAGATAGGCTATACATGGCGGTCAGTATAAATGGTGGAGGAAGAGCCCAGGAAAATCCCGGAAAGAACCATCGACTAACGAGAAGCTACTGGCAAGCTTTCCCACATACCCACAGTGGCCGAACCCGAGACTCGAACCCACGCAGACAGAGGTGAGATGGTAGTGATCCGTAACGGTGAGCGCTTTAGACCACTAGGCCACTCGGGGGCGCAAAACCAGCAGGTAAAACCAGCAATAATTAGTAATGCAGTACATACTGGACTATACCGGTTCCTGCTCGGCGTGTTTCACAATCTTTGAAAGGCGTGAGCCAATTGTTTTATAAATGTTCTTCAAACTATTTGGCACATTATTTTGTTCAATGTCCAGGCTTTTGCATCAATTTACAGCCCGCCTGACTGGGTATAGGTATTAAACTAAACTAAACAAGACTAACTTACTATGTTTATCAGAATCTAACCAAAAGTCAAAAGATCTGCAAAACATAATCTTTCAAAACTTGTCCGTAATTTAGACTAGTCACAGTTACAACATGATGCAGACTATTCAGAAAGAATCCTTATTTTTTTTTACTTGAATAGTAATTAAAAAGACGTCGCTTTTCATGCACGACATTGTCGATAATGACAGTAAAATCCAAAGAAAGATAGACGAGGTCAAATGCATGTTTACTCATACTTAAAACGTATACGTGCACATAATCAAATATTGTTTGCAAAAGGAAACTATAAAACAGAGCAAGATAGTAAAACAATCCAAATAGTTTAGTTTTAGGTATGACGTAAAATTCATATATTTCGAATTCACGACTTCTCAATAAAATATCAGTTATTTATGTATAAATAAATTGATATGGGACACAATTAGCAAGTAAAAGAATCGGGAGAGACACAACTCAAATTGAAAAAAAAAATCAGTAATATCCTTTAATAACACACCCCGTTCCTTTCCATATTCCGACGACAAAAAATAGCTAATTTTCCAATACTTTCATGCACAGACGTTTCAGTCTTTAACACTGAAATTAACTTATTTTAACCCTGCGTGCTATTCTTACGCTTTATGAGGTTGTACCCTACTTCCGACTTTATATACCAAAGCCGGTGGTATTACAAAAAGGGAGAAAGATATAGTTCTAGAACGATACAAAAAATGTAGACTTTCTACTCTCATTCAAAATACAGCGCAAAGAAAACTTAACTTTTGATACCAGACATTTTTACCTCGAAAATTGCCGGTTTCGGAACTGGGTTTGTATCCGTATTATAGACTTTTTGGCCTTAGAGATAAAAGCAGACCAGTCCGAACAGCATATAGATGAATCTTTGCAAGAGGTAGGATAAGATTTAGCTTTGGTGTAAAAAGGGACGGGACACGATAATCTTAAAATAATAAATAAAATAATATATAAAAGTCCAATTTTATCCTTCTGCGCATGCGCGGAGGAAATAGCCAATCAAAACCAATTTTTTTTTAAACACCTAAGCATCCTCTCACAAGATCATCTGGACTGGCAAAAACAGTCTTGCAAGACACAGTGCGAGGGTGCAGAAGAAAAGGCAGACAGAAAAGGAGGTGGGAAGACAACATTAAGGAGTGGACAGGCATGGGATTTGGAGATTCCCAAAGAGCAGTAGAGAACAGGGAAAGATGGAGAGAATTGGTTGTAAAGTCAAATGTGGTGTCCCAACGACCTCTTGGGTTAAGGGATTGATGATGATGATGATGATGATGATGAAGCATCCTGCTAAACAAAAATCTTTCGGAAAAATGTATTTAAATGCAATTAGAGGTAACCCCCAAAATGCGTTGCTTGCCCAAAGTTCGTGCGAAAAGGAAGAGAGTAAGAAGAAGGGGTATATATGTTAATTTTTCTTTAAAACTGCAAAAATCAGGCACAGCTGAATTGAGTATACACATGTAAATGCAATCTTTCATGCAAAACTGCATTGAGTATAAACATCATATTTCATGCACAAACTCAATAACATTAACCAATCAATTTCGAATGGAAGTACAATTCAAAATGTAAATGTATAATAATTTTCTTGTCCAACACAGAAAATTAATATATTTTAATCCATCGAATTGCGTTTATACAACAAATGATTTAACGATAAATAGATGAATAGTTAGGCAGTATCTTGTATTGAATGTCATTTAAATTATTATCTACTGTTGATTATCTATAATTAAGATAAAAAAAATCTACCCATTCATATGATTTACTGCTACATTTTTGCTCATTATATCAACTTTTTACATTTGAATTCACTTGAATTTTCTGTTCAATAAGAACTTAAAACGCAATTTTTGTTTTCGTTTTCAACATATTATGATTTTGATTACCTTTCCATACTGATAATTTTTTTTTTATTTTCCAGGTTTTGTGTTTTCTATTAAAATATACGTCTTGTTTGAGATACATTGTTTAGCTATTGCATAATACTTTATAAAAAAATTTGTCTTTTCTGCGCAGCTCTTAAGAAAAACTATTTTCCAAAAAAATAATTTTCTACAGCCAGGCAAGTACCAGATAAGTAGTAGGGCAAACCTTCATCCGATACCACCAAGCTAAGTTTTGGCCCATTATTTCCATTTTTAAATCACCTCAAAATATTTCTTCAAAACAAATTTTAAAATAAATTTTTATCACAACTTCGCTTATTTATCTATTCTGCATGAAGCTTAGGTCATTTTCCGCACTATTTGTAAGATTTTTTTTAAAATTACACCAAAGCTCGTTTCGAAATACCTGTCATCCACTTTGTTAACTTGCACCTAATTTGTACAGATTTTAGTTCAATTTTGGTAAGGTTTTTATACCATGCCTCTGGTCGCCAAACTTACGGGAAAAAAAGAAAGAAATTCCTAGGCCATCGGTCATTAGATATGGGTCTTAAATCCTGCCCTATTCCAACTATAACCTTTTCAAGAAAAAAAAAAAATGCTATACGTGAAAGAATGTACAACAGAACGTTGAGAAACAGTTTAAAAATCCAGAAGATCTAGTAACAGGGCCGCATAAAGTAGAGATTACAGATCTAGAGCTTCAAATCTAGCTCTAATACCACAAATAACCCTGGAACAACCGGGAAAGGAAAGAGTATACGTATCAGACCTCGATATTAAACAAGACTTTACTGAAGTATTAAGCTCTATTTAACTTTAAGAGTTGTCTGTCTTGGTGTATATGTAATATAAGATTTGAAGATATTCAACTTTAAGAGTTGTCTGTCTTGGTGTATATGTAATATAAGATTTAAAGATATTCAATACATTTACCTGCCAGTGAACATTCCCAGGTATTGATGAACAGACTGGTTGCCATATTTTAGATTTTATAAATTGTCCAGATAGAAGACTTGCAGAACACTCGCAATAAGGAATTAATAAATAGAAAGGAATCTTAACCAGTTCAAGATGTGCGCTGTATTTTTGTTATGTACACAGGGAAATAACTGAAGATGGTATATTTTATAAGGAATTTTTCAAAGATAAACAGAACGTATTACAAAGCCCAGAACCAATAATTATTTAACTTAGAACAAGACTAGAAAGATGATGTAATGTATACGTTGGCCTCATTTATCACTTCTAAAATTACAGGACTGGAATATAAACTACAAAAAGATTGTTAGAATGAGAGAATAATACAATTCTTCTTTCCCGCTTTCTCTTGTAATGCCTTTCTTACCAAAAATGGAGAGACTCTAGAAATAGAGCAGATAGCATATAGAAAAATGTATAATATTTACATAACAAGAAAACGACCTATATATTCCGTGTGTGAAGAAGCTTATCCTAAAGAACATGAATTAGTCGATACTCTTACTAACTATGTTTCACATTCTTCCTTACTATGTGTTTTACATTCTTCCTTGCTATGTGTCCTTACTGTTTTACACTCTTCCTTACTATGTTTTACACTCTTCCTTACTGTGTTTCGTACTCTACCTTGCTGTGCTTTATATTCATTTTTATTGTTTTACACTCTTCCGTACTATGTGTTTTACACTCTTCCTTGCTATGTTTTACACTCTTGCTTACTGTGTCTAACACCCTTCCTTACTGTGCTTTACACTGTTCCTCGTCATATGTGTTACACTCTACCTTACTATAGGTTTTACGCTCTTCCTTCCTATGTGTTTTACACTCTTCTTTACTATGTTTTACATTATTCCTTACAATATGTTTTATACACCTCCTTGCTATGTTGTACACTCTTCCAAACGGTGTTGTACACTCTTCCTAACTATGTTTTACACTCTTCCTTATTATATGTTTTACACTCTTTCTTTATGTTTTACACTCTTGCTTCCTGTGTGATTTACCCTCTTCCTTGCTATTTGTTTTACACTCTTCTTTACTATGTTTTACACTCTTCTTTCCTGTGTGATTTACACTCTTTCTTGCTCTATGTTTTACACTCTTTCTTTATGTTTTACACACTTCCTTCCTGTGTGATTTACACTCTTCCTTTCTATATGTTTTGCACACTTCCTTGCTATGTTTTACACTCTTCCGTACTGTGTTATGCACTCTTTCTAACTATCTTTCACGCCAAGTGTCTCAAACTCAAACCACCCTGAGGGCTGCATGAGGGCATTTTCGATGGCCCAAAGGCCACACCACCTTTGTTATCTCTCATAACACCTTTTGATGCCAATCATTTTACGGACCACAGCATACGGCTTGGCGGGCCTCATGCGGTCCAAAAGCCGCGTGTTTGAGACCCCTGTTTTACGCTTTTCATTACTATATGTTTTACACTCTTTCTTTAAGGTTTACACTCTTCCTTCCATTGTGATTTACACTCTTCCTTGCTATATGTTTTTATACTCATCCTTACTATGTTTTACATTACTCCATACTGTGTCTTTTACACTCTTCTTTACTAAATATTTTATACTCATCCTTACTATGTTTTACACTCTTCCATACTGTGTGTTTTACAATCTTCCTGATATATGTTTTATACTCATCCTTACTATGTTTTACACTCTTTCATACTGTGTTTTTTACAATCATCCTTACTATGTTTAACACTCTTCCTTACCAGACGTTTTATACTCATCCTTGCTATATGTTTTATTTTACACTCTCCCTTACTATACGTTTTACACTCTTCCTTACTATGTTTTACACTCTTCCATACTGTGTCTTTTACATTCTTCCTTGCTGTATGTTTTATACTCATTCTTTCTATTTTCTACACTCTTCCATACAGTGTTTTTTACGCTCTTCCTATGTTTTACACTCTTCCTTGCTGTTTTACACTGTTCCATACTGAGTGTTTTACACTCTTCCTTACTAATTTTTACACTCTTCCTTACTATGTTTTACACTCTTCCTTACTATGGTTTTCACTCTTCCAGGCTATGTTTAACACTCTTCCATACTGCGTGTTTTACACTCTTCCATACTGTGTGTTTTACACTCTTCCTTGCTATATGTTTAATACTCATCCTTGCTATGTTTTACACTCATCCTTGCTAAATGTTTATTTTACACTCTTCCTTACTATATGTTTTACACTATTCCTTGCTATATATTTCACACTCTTCCTTACTATATGTCTTACTGTCTTCCTTACTATATGTTTCATTTTGCACTCTTCCTTACTGTATGTTTTACACTATTCCGTGCTATATATTTTACATTCTTCCTTACTACATATTTTACATACTTCCCTACCACATATTTCAATTTCAACAACCGCACCATTAACCAAAACTAACTTTACTTTTTATGTATACATACATATAGGCGTACATACATACATACATACATACATACATACATACATACATACATACATACATACATACATACATACATACATACATACATCGATTTGGAAATACTCGTTTTTGAAATACTCGTTTCATCGGAACATCAGCAATACAACTCAAATTTTATTGGTCAGTGACATCTGATACACTCTCTAATGATACAGTACATTGCACATTTTATTTCTGCTATGAAGTTTAACGAAAACTTTGCAATTGTAAAGCCGTGCAGAATTCAGGTCTGGCGTTAGTATAAATCTGTCCAGAAAAATTCATTTTTAATTCTTTAATAGCATAATTGAGCGCAATCGTACATTTCTCATTCAATTGTTTTCGTTTCTTTATAATCCCTGTTCTTGGATTTATTCATATACTTGACTGTAATGTACAAAACTGTTGTAGATATTTTGTCACAGCACATTTTGTCGTGGTCAGCGTGACACGTAACCATTAAAATTGATGTATGGGCTAGGATCGCAATGAATTGCTGCCTGCGAAAGATGGCATATGTGCTGTTTGGGGAACAAATGAATTTTAATTAGGACCTGCTAGGATAACGGTCCAACATATGTTAACATAGGGTCAAGTGGAGGAAATAAAAATGTTAAGACAAGTCAGAGATAAATTTTGGGAAATCTTGAGGCATTTGAAATAGGCATCATAAAATTTTATTTTCCAGGATAGATATTAATAAAGGCTGACTAGAGAGACTAGAGAGAATTATTCTGACTTAGATGGGAGTATGACAATTTTGGCGGTTAGAGAAAGTTAATCATGATTGGTTAAGCGGGTGTGTTCCCTAGATTAAACTTAATGTCTTAAGTAATTTCCTTTGCGAAATTCGGCAGTCCAAGTTTTTCTATGGAAGGGGGCGATCTTGGCTCTGAGATCAGTAAAAAGTACTTTTCTCGTTAAAATTATCCAAGGGATGAGATCTGGAAGAAGTTGAGGGACACGGAAAGAGAGATTCGGCTGAACAGAAAGAGCGAGTCTCGTAAAGACACAAAGGTATTGTCTCAATCGCTTACAGTGTGTTCATTGATGCAATTTTGTAATTATTTGTTGAATTTATTCATTTTAAATTCACCATTAAATTTTCATTGAGTTCAGAAGTTAGTTGTGCATTCAATGTCTTGAATGATATACGATTCATGTATTGTAAGAATGCCATATAATATTTCATTGATTTGAATTTGTTCGGATTCAGTGGTTTGTATGGAAATGAAATCATGTATTGCAGGAATTTCATGTATTACTGAGATTCAAATTTTGAGAATAAATTTATGTCGTAAATGTATGCTAAAAATTAATTTTACTATATCTATGTCAATGAATCACTAATTAGCAAGTAATGTATGTGAAGTCTATTTAAATCATGTGAGTAATAAACTTGTGTATTCTCTTAACCGAGGAAAATCAGCTGGTGTCGACCGACAACGTTCAACTAGTAATTTATAGCCCACAGCAGGATGTAATAGTTATCTATGGGGTCTAGTATTATCGTGGTTCCAGTTAGGAATGCGAGTAGCCGCTAAAGAGACATTAATTTGTGTTAATATGATTGCGTATCAGTATCAGGATGCGAAATGCCCATAGCTTAGTTCTGCTGCATTACGATAAAACAGTATCTGACGTAAAAAGAGTGGAAATATTCTTCGATCCTAGGAGAAAAAACCTGACAAATATGTAGATTGCGTATTATATTTATTTGAAGGGGGAAAATAGCTCCATACGTGCACGACGTAGTTGGAAAAGACAGCAGACAGCCAAGTTACAGTTGATGACCCGGAGAAGATGGAGATAGAAAAAATGAAAAGAAATACAGCAACGCTGGCCTGTCACCAACAGCCATTTGGAACGGACCGGAAGCAACTAGGTTATGCTGACATTGCGGTAAATTGTGTTCGATCATTCACCCGATATTATGATGAACTTTGTTTAATGGGTTAAACAGAAGGGCTAATTACATTTCGCATAAATTTTGTAATTCTGTTTCTAAGAGAAATGGTATCATTCAAATGCCATGTTCAATGTCATTTTGTTTATGTAATTGATTAAATTGTTATATTTTACATACGTGGGCTCAAGTTGTTCATTCTATATCTTTGCTCAGATCTCTATTATTCCATCCATTAATTTCATGCGTTATATTATTAATTACTCGATCATTTCCTAGACAACGATAACCAAAGCACCATAATGGGGGGTGGGGATCTCATATCACTCACTCCCTAACAATGATTATCACAGGAGCAGGATTAGGGTCAAGTATTATCATGCCACTTCCTTCTGCATGTATTTGGGTAAATGGTGAATAGATAAAATTTCTTGGTCTTGCCACTTTCACCCTTCTGCATGTCTTTGGGTAAATGATGAATAGCGAAGTTTTCTTGGTCTTGCCACGTTCGTCCTTCTGCATGTATTTGGGTAAATGATGGATATTTAAGACTTCCTGTTGCTGATATGTTCGTCCATTTTTCTGTGTGTCGTTGGGTAAATAAGGAATAGCTAAGATTTCCTGATGTAGCCACTTTCGTCCTTCTGCATGTCTTTTGGTAAATGATGAATATTTAAGACTTTCAGTTCTTGCCGCTTTCGTCTTTCTGCGTGGATTTGGGTAAATGATGAATACCTAAGAATTTCTGGGCTTGCAATCTTCGTCATTCTGCATGTCTTTAGGTAAATGATGAATAGCTACAATTTCTGGTGGTGTCGGGAAATAGTGTTTATCATGTCAGAAAAGTCTCTCCGCAAATCTACCTCTTTTTCCGTTTTAAGCAGCACACAGATGGTTTCTAGTTTGTTCACTGTAGTTAGTCATACATGCTGCTGTTTGATTTGAGATTACATTTTAATTGGCATTCTCTTGTTTGAAACAACTCAAATCCTTTTCTAGCGTCTCAAGCTTTACCATCAATTGCACATTTTCCATTTTCACAGCAGCTAATACATCTCTTGTTTCCATTAACAACAACAACAACAACAACAACAACAACAATAATAATAATAATAATAATAATACAGTCTTTATTTTATGAGGGCGACACAATTAATACAAAAACCAATCTCCCTTGTGGCCACCAATTATCTAGATCTGTACATAACAAATTTATAAAATACATTAAGGACAACAAACATCATACAAAATAGGTATAATGGATTGGTGTACACAGTAGCAACTAAGTATGGATTGATGTACACAGTAGCAACTAAGTATGGATTGATGTACACAGTAGCAACTAAGTATGGATTGATGTACACAGTAGCAACTAAGTATGGACTGATGTACACAGTAGCAACTAAGTATGGATTGATGTACACAGTAGCAACTAAGTATGGATTGATGTACACAGTAGCAACTAAGTATGGATTGATGTTCACAGTAGCAACTAAGTATGGATTCAGCACACCAGAGCATATAGCACACCAACATGCATGGTTGAAAACTTTTTAGTTCACACACACACACACACACACACACACACACACACACACACACACACACACGTAAACACCCACAGCCATTTTATATAATATACACATATGTAAATATTCCACAAAACTGATTATAACCAGTTATAGACATTATCTGGCTTGCACCAATTTCAAACACCTGGGATGAAAAGAAGGCAGTGATGATGCTTCTTTAACATCTTTAGTGTAGAGAGTTCCAAGTGAACCGACCCATGAAAGCCAAACTATCTTTATACAATTTGTTTTGGCCTTAGGAAGAAGAAAGTTATTAGATGACATAAAGCGCAATATCGATAGACTAGAAACTTTATTGATATTATTTGTCCATAGAACCAATAAGAACTTCATAAAAATTTTTTAGCCTTTCTTAAACTTATTCTTTCATAGTCGTGATCTTCAAATCCTTCGTGGACATTATCGACTCTGTTTGCATGGATAATTATGATGGCTTAGTTTTGAAATTTTTCCACTTTTAACAAATTTGTTTTAGAATCATTACTATATGATGTTGCAGTAGTCCAGATGACGTTGAATGTAACTTTTGTAAAACATTATCCTGTGGTTTAAGGTTAGAAATTCTCTATTTTTTTTTAAATAACCAGATATTGTTATTCATCTTTTTGGTAACATTACTGATATGCTCTGACCATAACATCATGTTATCGACTTGAACTTCTAAAAGTTTATCATTTTTCAGTTCCACGTCATTAAATGCATCTGGAGAATATTACTTTTAATTCTGTTACGTCTTTGTTAAGTATTTATCAGCAACACTTTGGTTTTGACTAAAGTACTGATCATTCCATTATGTTTACACCATTTAGGTGAGTTTTACAAGAGCATTATGTAAGTTTCTTTTGACATTAGTTTCAGATGAGCTAATATCATATCAGGTAGCGTCATCAGCATAGAGATCAGCTTCAATATTTACTGAATGCAAATACAGATCATTTACAAACGTAATAAATAGTGGTGGCGCTAAAATATATCCCTGAGGTACTCCACATGTCACAAGTTTTTGTCTGACACGACACTATTTATGTCAACTTTTGTTTTCTTCCTTTCAAATACGACTTAAACCAATTTAAAGATTGTTGTTAAACTTGTAAAGTTTTAAATTTTCAAGTAAAATATCATGATCTACTAGATCACAGCTTTCCTAAATTTAATCAGCAGAACTCCCACTAGTTCTTCATTATCGAAAGCTTTGAGCCATTGTTGAACCACGCTAGCAAGAGCAGTTTCTCATGAATGGTTTGGGCGAAAGATTGTGTTTATCAAGAAAATTCATTAGTGAGTTATGAGAATGTTTTTCAAGCACTTTTGTTAAGGCAGGAAGGATTGAGATGGGTCTAAAATTATTTATTTCATCACGAGGACCAAATATATGAAGAGGTTTTACCTTGACCTCCTTCTATTTGTCAGGAAAGGTGTTTGTTTTTATGCTAAGATTACATAATTATGTTATGCTTTCAGAAATTAAAGGTGCTGCTGACCTTAATAATCAAGTTCCAATTAGGTCAGCACCTATGGACTTTTCACACAAGATAATGTATCCCTTGTTTCCATTTCCACAGCAGATAATGTATCCCCTGTTTCCTTTCTACAGCATGTAATGTATCCCTTGTTTCCATTTCCACAGCAGATAACGTATCCCTTGTTTCCATTTCTACAGCAGATAATGTGTCCCTTGTTTCCATTTCCACAGCAGATAACGCATTCCTTGCTTCCATTTCCACATCAGATAATGTATCCCTTGTTTCCATTTCCACGGCAGATAACGTATCCTTTGTTTCATTCAATTCTTCAGATTCTTGTGTCAGTTCTTGCAAAAAATCGTCCGGAGTTCACTCCTAGTGTATTCTTTCAACCAATCTTTTAGTCCATCTTTTATTTCTTCCTTAGTATCATCCCTGTGCTTTTGAGGAGTTCATTTTACACAGCTTTATCAATCAGCCCCTTTATACTTTCTTACTTGATGGAGAGTTTCGTTATTTTGCCCCTCTTTTTTTCTCTTCCTCGAAAAATTATGTCTTCTTCAGAATCATTCTAGACTGATTTGTAATCATCACCATTTGAAGCTGACTGACATTTTTGTAAAATCTCTTTCGTTTCACAAGCACTAAGTGACACTATTTTCCCTTTGTATACAATGTTAACACTCTGAACTGAGTCATAGAGATCAACCCCACCTTGTACACTTAACACTTCACCTCACATACACGCTTAGGCTAGCCACAGCCTTCAGACATCCCATGTGTAGACAAAGACCGGATTAGCGTTCAAAATATTTCACAATATATACTTGAAAACGCTTTCGGAGTAGCGACTGCCACATTCTAACGTGAAACTACTGTCCAGACAAATTTCCATTTTCTCCAGAAATTTCCGGAATTTATAAAGCTATTTGATCCGTGTACACCATGCACATGTGAAGTCACTTCCATCTACTTGGGCCTTCTGTTTCTCTTTCATTTTACTCAGTCTAAGGGCTGAAAAGCATTTTGAAACTATACAATATATCAAAACATTTAGTATATACTTCCATTCAAAATCTCGACACACAAAATCTGATTCAAAACGACTTCAAGTAATGGTAGTGAACTTAAAACCATAATAACTGAGTTTGGTGCGTACTTAATTACATGTTAAGGACAACATTTCCATGAAGCTACAATAGGCGAACGGCAACACATAATTTAATAAATATTTTTTATGACAGTATCAACAATAAAATAGCCATGGTTTTAGCCCACCGCTATATAATTAAATAAAATTATTAAAATTCCTTTACCTTCTTTCGCAATAGAATTAAACGAGTAGTTCTGTTAACTTGAGATCAGTGAGGGAATGGTCCGTTTTTCATGTTACTTTTTAAACAACTATTACTTTAC
>JAECUM010032390.1:0-21637 GCA_016617855.1 Megalonaias nervosa
TACAAAGATAGCACACTTACGTTGGGCAAACATTGGCAAATAATCGCATGGTCAGTGTTACGTATATAACATTAGGCTAACACCATTCTTTAATTGCAAGGAGCCTTTGTAGGTGTGACGAACTATATGGTTGGGGTGGGGTGCTCCCAATATTATATTTAAACTATTATAGAAGTCCCACCCACGCTCTATTTTGTTGGAAGTAAAATTTAGTGAAAGATAGATGTAAAGCTCCGAGCCCCCAGTGAGCAATGCCGACGGTTAGATGGTTAAATATACAAGAAAAGGTTGCAATTCAATGAATAACAATTTAATAACAATACATTAATCAAATGACTCAAATTTCCAGTTACGCTCCTTCTGCTCGACCCTTTAATAAGCCCATTGCATCACTTGATTAGCAGTGTGAGATCGATTTCCACCTGTCCTTGTATTTCTACTCATTTGTTGTATCCTTTCTCTTTCTTATTTATCCCAATTCCTTCTCCTCTTCCTCCCGACCTCTCTCCAAATTCCTTCTCGTCCTCCTCAACTTTCTCTAAACTCCTTCTCCTCCTCCTCCACTTTCTCCCCACGACTACACTTCTGTCGACTTCGACTGTCTCGGCTACAGTCTCAATTCCGTCTCCAAATCTTGAAGACTTCGGACCCAGTGGAACCGGAAGTTCTCTGTCCCCTTAAAAGCTTCCTGTGAAAACACATTGGCGGTACAATCCTTTTCCTTAGCCCCCTCATCTCACACTACACACAGCCTATCATCAGATAACGGCTGTTAAATTTCTTCGGTCACGCATTCATTCACATCGAGATACCCATACGTTCTTGTATGGTAAAACAAACGTCATAACACTGTACGGTATCAATTATTTCTTATACATACATCAACAAATTCAGTCACATCAGTACATATTCCTAATCCCGTTATAATAAACAATATCACAATAATCAGACGCATTTCTTTACCTTATAACTCATACAAAGTATGCAGTTATTCAAATATCCATGCTCTGATATATGCATACGTCCATAGTAACTAATCTTACATTCTTCAACCATGTTTCCGAAATTCACAATTCAAGCATGTGTAAATTCTAACATAACGCATTAATAAAAGCACTGGTTGACTACGAAGTAACGTAATAGCGAATTACAAAATTAATTCTGACCACAAGCTAACAATCTACATAATTCCGCCTCGCATCTAATAATTCTCTACGTAAGGCTCAAGCCCATTTCTCAAATACGCACGTAAATGAGACCCTACAAAGGTAATTCTACATACTAAACGATCCTAGTAATTAAGTGTACATACTACAAATAATTACAATCATGATGCCGTAATATTCTGCAAAAATCGAGCAAATAACTTACTGACCTTTTCGAAGCTTTGTCTTCCTTTAGAATCTACCTCTAAGTTCTGCCACCAGTGACGAGTGGCTTCTTTCTCGGAGTAAACTCTATTGATTTGCAGTCCTTCAAGGCGAATACTAATTATTTTTTACTATTTTGGAAGGTAGCATTCGGGTCTGGATTGAAATCACGCCCTCTATCTCAATTTTGATTGGATATCGCTGTGGACCGATCCAATCAAACTTAGCGGACAATGTCCTTCTCGCTGTATGTCAACGTGTGAACGGATATGAACTCACCCCATTCACCCCGTGGACTTCTCTTTTGATCCTTGAACTAACCTTTAACATATAGGTGTGATAACAGCAAGCCTTTGTTAAGTGACACGACCGGTCGCCTTTTCCGACTCAAGTTTCCGGTCTCTGGCTGGTCATGGTAACCTTGCGTAAGAATTCAACACTAACCCCGTGGCAATCTTTAGAGATTAAACACAAGGCCGCGGTAATATTCCCAAGACAGGTAGATTATAGCTTATGCATGACTTTAGCTGGTTTCTTAGCAAATGTGCAGTAGCTCTGTTGGTAAAGCATTGGACTCGTAATCCAGCGGTCTCGGACTCGATACCCGCCCAGGCCAGCCTAAGTCGGCTGCCTTGGTGAGTCCTTGGGAACAGAACTTAAGTCTCATATCCTCTGCATGATATGCCCAATAATGTATTAAAAGCGCTGTTGAAAACCATTAATACAAACCAAAAAGAAACAAAATGTAGAAAGACACAAAAAAAAAAAAACAAACAAATCTACAATTGCCGAAATTAAAAACACACTTACTAGGCTAACATTATGAAGCGCTTGTAATTCTGACGTTGAAAAACACTATTGTGCCAGTGTTGATCTGCGTTTGTAATGGCGATGATGGGATATATGCGTTCACTCAACGCTGGGCAAAGTTTCTCCAAGTCAGTTAATTTTTTACCTATAATTCAAGCCTCTAAATATCAACATAAGCGTGAGTTATTGAATTTAAGCTCAATGTATTTTCATTGTCTGCGATCGGTGTTAATCTCCTTGAACTACTAATTCCGCTAAAGAATTGTATAACGCCACTTGAAACAAGATATAGGAACGGCTGAGACTCAGAATAGGTGCATTGGTGATGTTTTCCTTCCAATTCAGTTTAATCCAACCGTAATGTATGTGTCCAAGGTTGCAAACAGTGCAATCTTAAACATTATTCTGTTCACGGGGTGCATTATATGAAGGAAAATAAATCTCCATTCACTAGAGCAACTCTAAATGCCGTGCTAAAGTAATCATTTATGGAAAGGCGCCAACTAGTGCTCGGAGCCAGTGCCGGATTTAGACATAGCGAGGCCCTAAGCTATGAGAAACTGTAGAGGCCTTATCTGGTATAAAATAAATGAGAGGCCCCTTCAGACTGAGTTCAGACTGTGAGGCCCCAAGATGTAGCTTGTTTAGCTTGTGACTAAATCCGGCACTGCTGGGAGCTTACAAGAAACTTAACGAAGACAGAGATAAAAAGTGAACCAAGTTGCCTTACTACGACATATTTTGTGTATTAAAGAAAACATTTCATTCAGTTTGGAGGAAATCAACTGGTAAGTATTCTTGAAGATATGCACAGCAGTGCTAGGCCCACGGTTGAGAAAGAAACTGATCACTGCATTCACGAATATAGATTTTCATGAATATCCAATACTCATTCACTTGCAACTTAATTCACAGCTAATGCACCATTCTGTCTATATTAATTCATGTTTTATGCTAAACTAATAAGTCTTAGAGTTATAGCTGGAATTGATTCTGTGCAGGGTTGCATAGTTACGTTGGTTCTCTGCCCTTGATTCAATTTGCTGTAGTTATGATTTACATCTGTGTACATATAAAAGCAAAGAGCTGATATGATAATTTTAAAAAAAATAACGCTTATGGCTTTGGGTATAGTAAATAATAACTTCTTCGGTTTTCTCATTTTTGTGGGTTTAACGCCATTTTTCAGCACAGGGTAGGGTATGCATGGCGATCAATATATTTGGTGGTAAAATAACCCGGATGAAACCCCAAGTAGAACCAAAGATCCACGGCAAGCTACAGCAAGGCTTCTGACATACCCGTGTTGGCCCAGCAGAGACTAACCTGCTCGGTCAGAAGTGAGATGGCAGTAATATGTCAAGGCGAGCGCTTAGACCACTCGGCTCCCCGCCCCAAGCCCAGTTAATTACAGACGGTGTTTTGCGTTTATTAAAAAGAAGGTCACTACAATCCATATTTCACATTTCACTGCATTCCATTCAAGTTTAAGTTGTACTTTCATTCGTAAAGCACTGCTTATGTTAAAATCATGAAACTTGATGGTTGTATGCATTTATATTAGTACCATCCTTTAACAACCAAACAGAGGCAATATAACCTCTATTTGCTCTTTTTCACTGGCTTGGATTAGGTTTTTTTTTGTGTTGAGCTTATGACCAGGGGCTATAACCAGGGGTTATAACCTATGGGCTAATAAGACATTTGTCTTATGCTCTTCTATTATGTAGGCCCTTCTTTAGGCTCTTGATTCAGTATTTTTGCAGTACTCAGTATGTGCTTAGGCCCTTCCTTCCTATCGAACTTAGGTTCTTTATAACGATATATATAATCCATGCACATGTATACTGTTTATGATAGTCATAGAACTTAATGATATGACGCATCTCTCTTAGTATAACATTGAAATAAAAAAGAATGGTAATCCCTCTCCCCCGTCTCACTAGTTTTTTCTTTGGTTTGTAAAGTATGAAAACATGCTTATGCAAGGGCTACTCATGGTATATCGAGTCCGTCGTGTGGATACTCTTATTGCCATGAATGCGTTACCAAGGTAGCACGCTTACGTTGGGCCAAACGTTGGCCGTTGACTATCACTAAAACAATGAAAAAAAAAAAAAACCCACCGCACTCCCACAAAAATCTTCAGTTGCCGAAGCTGGAAAACGTGCTAGGTCAGCTTTGTTCAGCAGGTGTAATTCCGAAGTTAGAATAGTACTGTTTGTGTTAACATTGTTCTGTGGTCGTAATGTCGACGTGGGATATATGCGTTTACCCAAGTTAAATCAAGTTTTTCCAACTCTGATATTTTCTATCGATAAAGTAAGTCTCAAATATATACGTACGTGTGAGCTTTTTTAATTTACGCTAAATGTATTTCCATTCTCGTATCGGTGTTATTCCCCTTTAACAGCTATTTATCCAAAAGAATTGTCTAACGCCTCTTGAAAGTAGATCTGTAAAAACCGCACATCAAGCAGAGTACTTGTTTGAACTGTTCTTTTATCTTTTATTTTGTTTTTGAAATTGTTCTCGACTGTTGTTGAGAAAAAAATCTTCAGTTGTATCATGTAAGTATATTTCTTTTCATAAATTTAGTATTTTAATATTTACATATATTTGAGACACATATTTATCAGATAAATTATAAATGTGCAGGTGGAAACCAGATGACGAGGTCTCTATTCAAGCACGTGCCAACTTATGCACGGTTTATTGTACAGTAGTTAATTGTGGCAATTGGGGGTTCATATCTGGTCAGTATAGGCGCCATAGGATTACATGGGGATGGTACTTGGGGTCAAAAGTATTTATTTGGTCAAGGTAAAATGTAAAGATAACGTTATGATTGTTATAGGCCGTTTCTACGTTGAATAATGAATGGGGTCATAAGGGAAATTTAATGCTATCATTTTTTAAAATACAATCCGACACATAACATTTACAATCCAGCACCCGTTTTTATATTACTATCCAAACACACACCCATTCCATGGAACGAAAAGGGTTGGAGTGTTTATAGACACATACTTTCACACGAACACGCACTATCACACTCACAAACACAGGAACACATAGTACCACACACAAGGGTAGGAAGCGTTTATAGACACGCTACTATACACTTACATACACACACTTACTATCACAAAAGGGGTAGAATTGGATTTTATGTTTAAAGTTGTCAACAACATAGATAATCACAAAACATACATGACTTTGGCAAATAAGACTAGTACCTATATTAACTGTTTATATTCCCAATGACTTCACAATAATATTGATGGCTTCAGTATCGATGCAAAGTTTGCTTTGCCGACAAATGTTTTAAGTTTTTTTTTTTTTCGTCAATTTAAATAGCTTCAAATACATTCTAAATTACGATGGTTTATTGAATTGTAACTTAAAAGATTCGTTATAATGTCTTGTACTAAAGCATCGTTTCACTTCCTGAAACTGAATGCTATCACTTGCATGGGATTTTAAGATTGTCTCTTTGGTCTTGTACAATGTCCTACATATTCTTAAAAAATCATTGTTCCTTTTCCTTAGGTCTCGATTGTAATCACAATATGCCTATTCCTTGTTTATCATATTGTTGGACCTATACAGTCACTTAACAACGACAGAAGAGACACGTCCCAAATGGTCACATCTGCCTTTAGAGCAAGCTTCTTAGAAGAGTACCGCCCAGATCCACATCGTTACGTCATCGATACATGCACAGGGCAAGACCAGTGTATGCACAGGGCAAGACCAGTGTGAAGGGTGGGGAGATAGACAACGAGCGATGGTTACCACCTATCTTATCTCGCTTATTACCAATAGAACCTATGGTATATTGATGGACAAGCCATGTGACCTGACTAAAATCATAGTTCCCAATAAAATTAATTGGAACATTTCAAAACATGGCCTAGCACCCATGAAGTCTCGAGACTTTTACATGCAAAATGATCACACGAAAAAGTTTAAATTTCACAAAATGATTGAAACAGCTGACCTAGATAAAGAATTTTCCGAACCCGTCATTTACTTCCATACGACACAGGACTACGTGACTGCCATTCGAAGGAATGTAAACACGGCTGACAAGATCCCCTGGCTTCATAAGCTTCCGCTGAGTAACATTTACGGAATTGTTCTGAGACAACTGCTATCTCCATCTATTGAAACGCAAAGAATGATATCGGAATTTATGTTAAAGGAGGTGATGGGTCGCACGTTAGTGTGTGCTCATGTACGAATGGGTTACAAAGGAATTGATGACAAAAGAACACAAAATTTGGAACTTGAAACTATTTGGACTTTTCTCAGTCGATACAAACATTCGTCCGCTTATGCCATCTATGTAGCAACGGACAAAAACGAGACAAAAGCAGAAGCAAGGAAACGTTTTGAAAATACATTTGTCGACACAAAAGGCCCGATTCAGCATATACGTTTTGATGCTAACTGCGCTGGTTTTCAAAAGGTAATAATTGAACAGATGATTTTGACAAATTGTAACATCTTGTTGCTTACACGTAGCAGTTTTGGTATAATAGCTGCCTATATAAGGGATACTAACGAAGGATTATACTGCTTGTTCAAAAATAGAATTTTTCCTTGTAGTATGGAAGTACTTCATGAGCTGCAGGAAGGAGTTCTGTAATTAGGCCATCTGATACAAAATAAAGTAGAACCCACTTATACCTTTATTTACTTTACTGCATCGTATACTATTACAATTGACAAAAAGGTTATAGTCTCGTCTTAATAATGACATACCTTCAAATCACGTCCCTTTATAAATGATAATGAAATAAAGAACACAGCAGCATCATATGAAACTATAAAGGATATTTGATGGGACGCAAAATGTCTTTAAAATACAAAGTTTATATGTCTAATAATTTCAGGTGCTCGGGCATAATGCAGAGCTCTCCAACTATAAGGCTTATCAATAGTAAACTGATCCTGTTTAAAGGCTTATCAATAGAAAACTGATCCGTTTAAAGGCTAATAAATAGAAAACGGATCCTGTTATAAGGCTCATCAATAGAAACGGAAAGACGCATCAATAGAAAACTGATCCTGTTTAAAGGCTTATCAATAGAAAACGGATCCGGTTATATGGCGTCTATGCTATTGAAACTGATTTCATTATTCATTAGTATAATTCTTTGTATCGTGTAGTTTATGTTATGGCGGTTTCATTGTATATTAGTATGCATTCATTTATATCAAATTAATGTAAATGTTGTAATTTTGTCCCTTGAAGTAATTGTTAAGTTTTCTAATGTAAGCTTGTTTTATAGCTGGTAGTGAAAACTAAATTATTTTTGTTTCATAGTTTCACTGAGGCATCGATATTAAATCAAATGCACCGACTTGGCTCTGGTCTTTTAAGTTTAAATTCATATGCACAATATAAACTAAAAAACTTAAAACGTAACTTATAAATATGTGGGTCAAACCCTTTTACGAATTTGTAACATTTTATTCTTAGATGTTATGCTGCGAATCAAAGTTTCAAAGAAATGAACCAGATTTTTTTTTAGCTCTGCATCTTGTATTAGTTATGCGAGATAAGTCCTGGTTGCCAAGAAGGCAAATTAAATTAATAAGACAAATGAATGTCTCAACTCTTTTCTTTAAGAACAGTTAGGTACTTAGTTTGTAGTTTTAAAAATGAGAGTGAGATTTTTAACCTTTCATTTATTTCCAAATCTTTATTTTTGAAAGGATGGTCATAAGGAAAGTTCAGAGAAATAAAATTCCCTTAAAAGTAGAGAGGTAAAGCCAATGTCTGCTACTTAGTCTGAGGTAACTATAAGAGACATAAGACGAAGAAATTTTAGTTACTTTATATTCATAGGTATACCTGCTTGAACTCCATGACTCTGAATGAAAGATAATTTGAAACTATTGTAAACAATATCCCAGTCTGGCATGGGTTGGATATTCAACCACTGTCAATGGAACTGACAAATTTAATGTTTATCAATCAAATCTCATGACAGTTTTAAACCTCTTAAAGCCCGTACTGCACATAATATGCAAGAAACTAGCCTGAATATACAGAAAAATAACTGAAACTGGAGTTGCTAGCAAACAATCCTCTCTGAAAGGTTATTTTAAAATTAAATGAAAATCAAATAATCAATTTAATAAAACGAGCTGCTCTCCTTAATACAGCCTACATCCTAAACCAATATAGAAAAAATATTTTCTGATATGGAAATGCAGTGCATTCTGCAGGAGAAGAACCGTTGTACACTTTGTGCTAATTATCAGAAAAAGAATCGGGGAAAGAGACTTTGCTCTGTCAGTTGAAACTGTCTTGAGATAAGAAGTTAGGGAAAGCCTGAATTCCAGTAAATCCATTTCCATTCTTGCTGCTGATGGAAGTATGGATGCTACCTTACCGGTGCAAGATAATGTGCATATAAGATATCTGACATTATATAGTTAAACGGCTTGGAAAAAAATCTTTTGTATATTATTTATTTCGTTTTGTTTCATATGGATTCAGATGCATACATCTCATCTAAACTATGCAAGAGAGTGAAAGTTTGGAGCAAGCAAAATTGTCAGCCTGACAAGTGAAATTGTTGGCTGGACAGGTGAAATTTTCTGAAACCACTTGTCCTGGACAAGTTGGTGAGAAACATTTGACCAGCCCTGAAGTATATATTATATTATTAGGAATCTATTATTGCGACTCTATGGTCTTGAACTAAGTAATAGAAAAAAGCTAAAACCAACACCTTTTGTAAAATTCAACAAATATTTTATTTCCCAAGAATACAAAGCGAAAAATGGAAAAAGAGCTTATAGTATTACGAATTAAATTTCACATAATTCTATAATTTCTAAAACAAGTCCTAATAACTAAAGTTCTGAATAAACTTCAGTTGTATTTCAAAATAAATCTAACGCTGAAAGTGTTGATGTGCCTGGATTGGCCTGAATAGTAATGATATGCCAACAGTCTTTTGTTGAATCATAATAATAATATCCAAGAATATATCCTTATTTTAATTTCAGTATAAATCCAGGTATCAACTTCCAAGAATATTATTTAGATGAGCACTCTGTATTTCCAGTGAATAAATAATTTGATTACATGTCGACCTTATATTCGTACTAGATTATTAAATATTAATCAGCTTTGATATTCAGGTCGATTACTCATCCCTCTGAACTGGTTAGATGCGTATATATATTTAACTATATAGTGCATGCATTTATTTCAGACCTTTCCATTGAACTTCTTTCTAAGAAAAGAAAAGGGACCAAAAATAATAAAGAGAAAACGAAATAAAAAAGAATACCTATCTTGCTGCAGGCACAAAACCCCAAATACCAACCATTTTTATTTGTCACCAAACGGATCCGAAATACATTACACCAAATGTCTTCTCTTTTCCTATTTTAGCTGCACGTGCAATTTGATGCATCAACATTTATTATTAGGTTTTTACATTAGTTAATAATCCTTATAGATTCTTTTCTCAGTAATTTATTGTTAGTTGAATATAAGGGAAATGCAGATTTGGCGCCTTTGCTTAACCAATTTTTCTTTCTGTTGTATACATTCTTCTGCAAGCAGTATTACAGTTTTAGAGCATGTCTTTCATGCTAGTACTACACAT
This sequence comes from Megalonaias nervosa, assembly GCA_016617855.1. NCBI lineage: Eukaryota > Metazoa > Mollusca > Bivalvia > Unionida > Unionidae > Megalonaias > Megalonaias nervosa. Next base: position 9,821 of record JAECUM010032390.1, read on the forward strand.
TTACTTATCTCTCTGGAGAAATGGTTCAGTCATATAGGTCAGAGAATGTTGAATTGTATTCGTACTCAGGAGACAAATGAAAATATTCCCAAACATATTTGATGATGCCAAATTTCAATTGTAATTTTCGCACAGTCTCCTTTATGTTCCAGGGATAGCATTTTCCCTTCAGTCGCGTAATTAGGTAGCTCTGTCTGTCTGTCTCTTTCTCGCTGTCTCCACACACACACACACACACACACACACACACACACACACACACACATATATATATATATATATATATACACACACACACACACACACACACACATATATATATATATATATATATATATATATATATATACAAACAAGTTTGTCTATTCTTCTTAACTTTTCTTTGAAAGAGTGTTTCTCTTAGTTCATAATCAAGTATTTTTTAAAATAAATTCAACGTTTTATTTTGTATTTATTGTTTGTCTAATTCTCTGGTTGTAACTATAACAAAGAAGTATTGAACTCGAAAGCGGATAACTTAGCTTGAAAAAGGACAATAGTTTTGTACTGTTGTCAATTTATGGGTCTACTGCTAATAAATCAGAAGATCTTATGGGATGGCATGTTGTCCGTCATTCCTCGTCAGACTTTGTACATCCGTCGTTCGGCTTGATATCGCAATTCCTTCAATGGCTAGCATGAAAATCATATCGCACAAAAATATTAGAGAGGGTTTCAACGCACAGCCGTAAAATAAAATGGCCTGATCTTTAATTCTTGGAAATACATATGACAACGTGCTTTCTAATTTACTAATATATATATATATACTCACTTTCCTATTGGTTTGAGGCATGTTAAATCAAGTGTGTATGTATGCTGGGTAGAATGTAAACAGCCTTCAGATTAGACGATCCGTGATTGTGAAGAATGTTGTCAACCACGCTGTCAATATAGATGTAGGTACATCATGGCGCAATAATCAATATAAATATAAAAGCGACATTGTGAACATTGTTGATCATCATGTAAGACTACTTATCAGGATATGTGTATGATTACTGAGCAAAGTTAAATGATGTTTACAGTATTTTGACTTCGTCGAGTTGTGTATGGCATGCAGTATGATCCATTTGTTCATCGTCCGTCCGTCCCTTAGCTCAAGCTTGTTCTAGCTATACCTCCTAAACTACTTGGTGCATTGCAATGGAACTTCACACACACACACACACACACACACACACACACACACACACACACACACACACACACACACGCGCGCGCGCATGGCACATATTTTGGATGAAAACCGTACATAAGTTTTCTAGAAACAGTCGAACTGTTCTGCTGCTTATGAAAGACCCTACATTGCAATCTTCTCGCAGAATTCTGGTGTCTCCTCCAGTATCCGGCTAAGATCCTCTAATTCTTGTATTGTGTCGCAACGCCTTGGAACCATGTCTTTGCTCCTGCTTATCCTTTAACATTTATAAGATTTCCCTTAGAATGGTTAACTGCTCCTATTGATTCTCTATAACGTTTTCCGGTTTCACCGAATGTGTCATCAAAAATCTTTATTTGAACAGATGTAGTCCGAGGCATGTTATCTTCACAAACTGAAGTTCTGTAAAGATTTAATTATTATCTAGTCATGTATACTACACGTATTGCGATGTGGCGATCCTATGTACTAAAGTCAGTTGTTGACCAATTTTAAAATCTGTATTTACAATAATGCTCGCAGCATAAACCTTTCTATTATCTCAGAGAAGACATTTCCAAATGGAAAAATAATAAAATGAGTAAAAAATGGCAAGGAACTTTCAAGCACTTGATTGTTTTTAGCAGAAAATCGGAAAATCTAACACTGGCATATTATTGTGGCTCATTAATATTCATAATCCATAAATTTAAATTATCTTTAAGTGAGTGCATTTCTTATATACACTTATTTACTTTTCTAAAATGCACATTATGGAGTACTCATATAACTTATCTCTCTGTAAACACATATCCATAGACTCAGATCAAGGCCACAAACACAAACCAAGAAATTGTATCCTTCTGTGTACAGAGCACTAGATACGTGTTTGAATGTAAATTGCGCTCCTGGAGTTCAATCGGAAAAAAGTAGGTAATTACCGTTAGTAAACGAATCTGTTTTGATCGAGATCGGGCGGCTGAAGCACATTCTTCATTAAGACCAAACACCTCTCGAACCTACGGGGATATGAATTTTCATAAATCTTTATTCTATTTAAACTCCATACAGTCTTTCTTCTGACATAAATGTTTTATATATTGCTTTTGCAAAAGTTTCTTTGTCGGACATCTTCCATGCCTGTGTTGAGTGACGTTTCTACCTGTCCACCATCATACCAGGTAGTTGAGAGTCAGTACCCGATAAACCATTGTCGGAATGATGAAATCGTTATATCAAAACAAAGGTTGTGAAAACTGCCGAAAATCATAAATGGTGAATGGTGTTTGCAGATTTTGACGCCGATGAACATGAATTTTATAAGCAGATTATCCTTAATGGATCCGTCCAGCTTCAGGCTTCGATCTTGAAGCCACGATTTTATATTACGATAGGGGCTGATATTTGCGTGGATGGAGGAGATATTGGCTTGGAATCAACAAGGTTTTGTTCCGGAGTTTTGCGTTTTTTCCTCGAATAAGGTTATGTCCCTAGGTAAAACACATTGGCAATCGTTGTTATGAAAAGTAAATGTGTATATCCAGAGGACATTCAAAATAATAATAATAATAATAATAATAATAAAAATAATAAAAATAATAATAAAATAGCAAACAAGCAACAATTTCATTTAGTGTACTCAGGATTGTTCTGGTATGAGAGTAAAGAGTAAGGCCTTAAGCCTTGCATCAGATGAGCATCTCATAGAGGATTACTAGCTCGGCTTGACTATTCGTACTTATTGAACTTCATAGGAAAATTATAAAAAAAAGATGTAATATCATTTTCTTGTCATTTGATACTTTAAACTTCCTTGTGAGCAGTTTCAGGACATAATAATTCATACACTCTGAAAATTCCTTTCTGCGTTTCATCGACAGATACTGATAGTGGACTTGGTGCTATTCGAAATACATTTCATTGGCACGCAAAAGCAATCAATTTCATCAGCTGTGTGCGTACATTCGACAGTTTCCTAACAGTGATCAAAAGTAAACGTGAATCCAAGCATTTGAAAGAGACATTTAAGTGTATGTTAACTTTATTTACATCACGAGAATTGTAGGGCAAACAAGTTGCCTAACTTTGGTTTGCGTAATTTATCCTTCAGAGATGTAGCATTTTGTTTTCTAAACCAAACGTTTAAACACGAACTGATCTGTAATCACCAAAGGTTTTTCATTTTTCTGCATTAATTCTTCATTCCTTAGTTTAACACTATTACCCAAATCATCATTGTATACTTCATTGCAATCTTTTCTTCTGTGAACTACTGGTATGTATCTGATGTTGATTGAGATAGATACTAAATTTAGAATGAATGTGTTGGCTGCCTTGATTGTCAAACATATTTCATCAATATCCAACTTATATGTTTATAGCGCAAGGCTACGTTCAAAAGATCACAATAAATACAATACGGAACTTTTCATGTGTTGATAGTTTCCGAATTTTACACCTAAAAGGTTTTCAGTAAATCAAAGTAACTCTACGGTAAGAAATTCTTGTGTTCTAATACTCATTCAAGGTATAGAAACCACTCAAAAACATGTTTACAGATATTAACTAGCCCGTTACTGTTTCTTGTTGATGATTTTAATATTGAAGCTGTGGAGGTTTTGTTTATTCGTAGATTATGATACATGTAAAATTTTTAGTCATTTTGAAAAAAATAACTAATATGAAGCAGGTTGTGCTCAACACTTTCGTTAATCTAACCAGTTTGTTATATCATGATTGGGCTAATGCACCAAAAAGAATTTGCAGATATATTGAACTCTTTTCCAAGATTTGTTATGTCATCTACCAAACAAATGACTGTCTCTGTCTAGCAGCTTTTGGATGGTATATTGTTTTGCGAATATTTAAAAGTCATCCCACAGCTTAGAGAAAGCGTTTATTATACGTGTGTTCTACTATAACACAAGCACTTTTTTCCCCTCTTAACGAATTCAGGCAGATACTAAACGGCTCATACTTATCTATGTGAAATATCAAATATTGTTACATCTTGTACTTTGCTTTATTATATACTTCATTAAAAGTCCCATTAGTTTAACATTGTTGCTACGGGTCAATACCCAGAGGTATTGACCGGAGTTAAGCAAAACTATTCACCGCTTCCTTATATAGCAATTCCGTGCCCGCTTTAGAAGAACTATTTTTGTCTAGGTCGAAATAAAAATGGCAATCAACGCTGACCGCGTCCAAACTTTTGCCGTTTTCAACGTATTACTTCTTCAACTGTTGGAGGAAGAAATACAGGTGGAGGCAAGAGATCTACACATAAATACAGGTGACGTGGAAAATTTCATTGAAAATCAGAAAAAGCACAATACAAAAGCGGCGACGCAACGAGATGTAAAGAATGTTCAGCGATGGCTATGGGAGGTGAAGGGAGAGCCTAGGACAATAGAAATTACCCATCCACACCGACTGAATGACTCTTAGTGAACGTTTTGTTTCTATGTGCAAGTGTGATGGCTAGATATAGCTCTCATCGAAAATGAAAATTTAAAAAAAATACCTACTGTAGCCAACACCAAAATCCAAAGACTTAAAATTGCAAGAAAGAAAAAAAAATGGAGAGAGAGAGAGAGAGAGAGAGAGAGAGAGAGAGAGACGTGCACTTCTAGTCACTTAGAATAACATTGTTCTATCCCATACTTGTAATCTCATGAAACACAGCGACTTCAAAATGAATAACAATCCTTATTTTGAGGTAATGCCAAAGGCCGATGAGACACAATACCCTGGGAACGTTGATGAAGGTTGCTGCTGAAAATGCGGGACTTCAGAAGAGATTCACGAATCATTCCGTCAGGAAAACAACAGATAGACCTACCACACTCTCAGAAGCCTGAGTGTCACCAAATAAAATTATGCAGCCCATTGGACATAAAAATGTTTCATCAATCACGGCATACGACTCTAAACTGAATGTAAATGAGCAGAAGGAATATTCTTCAATCCTGACGCACACTACTGTTCCAAAACTATACCCCCACATTACATCGCACACTACTGTTCCAAAGCTATACCCCCACATTACATATACAGTACTTCTTCGGCTAAAACAACATCATCTAAAGACGACCAAGTTGCCCACAATGACGACATTCGATGATTTTTTTTTTCCCGGCGTATCTTTTCATAATTGTACCTTCAGTTTCCACTGATGAAATGAGTCGTATTTTCCTCATATAAATATTTGTTTCTCGTATCAATATTTTGGTGTTTTGGCTACATAACATTCCGTTCTCTTTTGGAAGCTAAGTTTTGTTTATGCGCGCGTTCATAGCAATAAACAGTACATATTAATGCGCGGTGCTCAGGTTTCAGTCATAAATTAAACATCATGTAAAATATGAAACAAAGCAAATAAATTTTATTGTTTCATTTGTATTATTCCTTTAATATAGCAGAGCGATTAATATGCTTGTTAATAAGTATATACTAAAGGGTTATTGACTGAGTATTAAAAATGTTAGTCCTTTGTTCATATGGCGTAGGATGCACTCGGAACCAATACTTTTCAATACTCACTTAATAACCTATACTTATCATGTACTTAATAAACAATCTCATGACTTTGATATTGTTTCTACGGGTCAATACCCAGCAGTATTGACCGGAGTTTAGTAAAAATATTCACCGCTTCCTTATATGGTTATAACGTGCCCGCGTTCGAAGAACTATATTTGTCTACGTTGAAATTAAAATGGCAACTAACGCTGATTGCATCCAAAATTTTGCCGTTTTCAACGGTTTACTCGAGATGAGTCCAGAACAGTTATATTTATATATTCAACTGTTTGAAGAAAAGACAAAGGTGGAAGCAATCTACAAATAAATCCAGGTGACGTGGAAAATGTCATATAAAATCAGAAAAATTACAATACCATGAAGAGCCGACGCAGGGAAATGTAAAAAATGGTCAGCTGTGGTTATGGAATGTGAACAGAAAGTATCGGGCAATAAAAAACATCCAACCTGATCTACTAAATTACTATCTTAATAAACTTTTGGTTTCTATAGGCAAATGTGACGGTTAGATATAGCTCTTGTCCAAATTGAAATTTAAGAAAAGAAATAATGTAACCACCACCAAAACTAAATAAAGAAACCATGAATAGGTCTGCATCCAAGAACTTAAAATTGCCAGAAAAAAATACGAAGAGAGAGAGAGAGAGAGAGAGAGAGAGAGAGAGAGAGAGAGAGAGAGAGCAAGTCATACTAACATTTGATACAATGTATCAATTGTCAGGTGCGTGAGCGTCTTCTGTTTTACGTAAATGGTGCACTTGTATTCACTCCGAATAACTTTGATATTTATACCGTACTTGGAATCTCGTGAAATGATTATCGATCCTTATTTTATGGTGTTACCCAAGACTGATGGGACACAATACCCTGGGACGTTGAGGAACGATGCCGGTGAAGACAACAGATTCCACAATCTCAAAGGCCAGAGTGCCACCAAATAAAATCATGCACATCACAGGACACGCACACCAAAAATTATCAATTGTTTTTCATATCAATATCTCGTTGTTTTTCTTTGGCTACATAACATTCCATTCTCATTACTTAGCTTAGTTTTGTTCACTGCTGAAGCGCGCATTGATAGTAGTAAAATAGTGTATATTAATTCGCGGTGCTCAGGTTTCATTCATAAATCGAAGAACACGTACAATATGAAATGAAACAAAATTATTTTATTGTTTCAATTGTATTATTTTTTTTAATATAACAGAACTATTAATATGAATGTTTGAAGTATATAATGAAAAGGTTATCGACTGAGTATTGATAACTACTGGGTCCTCCTTCATGTGGCGTAGGATGCCCTCGCAAGCTGGGGTATCCTTTACCACATGCACTCGGGACCAATATTTGTCAATACTTAGTCAATAACCTATACTTAGTTCCTGTTCAAATTAGGAATGAAACATAATATCAAATATTGCTTAAAAATGACGTTATCCATTTATTCACTATTGAACGGATTCTTCCATCAGAAATATTTTGATTACAGTTGGTAGTGATAATGAGGTGTTAATTTTTATTTGTTTACCTAGGTGTATTTCACTTGATATTTAAATATTTTCCATTTGTGTTCACTCTAAACTGGATGCCTTATGTTTAGATGTAATCAGGTGTCCTTCATTATCAGATATCATTGTAGGTATTGCTCAAGAGCATAATTACTCCACAAAATAAAGTAAATTATTTGTTTTCTTTTCAAACATTGGCATATCAATTATTCAAGTATTCATTCTGATTTATTTAACTATAATAATTGTTACTCTAGTTTCGGGGGCCTGAGTGGCCAAGTGGTCTAGAGCGCTCACCGTTCCGGATCACTGCCGTCTCACCTCTGTCTGCGTGGGTTCGAGTCCCAAGCTCGGCTAACGTGAGAAAGTTTGCCAGTAGCTTCTCGTGGGTCGGTGGTTCTTCCCGCGGTTTTCCAGGGTTCTTCCTCCATCGGTTATACTGGCCGCCATATATAGCCTATCTTGAGTTGAAAAATGGCGTTAAATCCTACAACAACAACAACACCAACAACTCTAGTTCGAGCTTGGAGTCATTATATTATGGAACATTTTATAATGAAATGCAGTGCACAGGCGTCCAAGTGTATTTTTCTGGGTGAAATCTATTGAACTGAGTTTAATAGTGATACGATAGCCTCCTTTAAGATTGCCTCCAGTAACAATACCGTCCGTGGTGTGCTCTGGAAATAGGTACACTGACAAAAAATATTCTAGAATGTGTACTGATATATCATTATCAACGATACAAATTTAAGCTTTCTTAAGTGAATACATCTCCTGATTTGCTTATCGACTTAGCTATATTCCCATCGCACTATTTTAAGCCCGCACGGCGTTAAGAACAACGCGTTCATTTAAATGATTATTCATTTAAAAAGCAGGACAAATTGAGTTAGGTGTGCCGGCTTGGAAACTTTAATGATTATTTCAAAGGAGGAATTTCATAACTAGTAAATGGCATTTCATTACTGTTTGTACATATAAAAAGAAAATCCCCAATATCTAGTGTAGATTACCAAATTTAATTAGCAAATTTACAAACCTGATTACAATGATACCACTGTTCAACCTGAAGATTTGTATCACAATATGAAATTCAAGATAGATAATAATAAATGCCGGATTTGGGAGAGAGAAAGGGACAATAAGAAACTTCACAGGGACCCTCCAAATTTATTCGAACTGCACTCTGAAGCATAAAAGAAAACAAGATGGTGCGTTTATTGTTCAAAACTTGCACATTACGCCACGTGAAAGGAGAGAAGAAACACGTTATCAAAGTGGAGTGATTAGCCCAGACATAAACATGTTTTATTCCTATTCATTGTTTTGAGGGATTATTCGACCTGTCGATTTTGTCATCTACTATAAAATTTGAATTCAGTTTGCTTGCTTGTTTCTTCTTTACTTTTTTAGGCGTTAAATTTTTTTTTATATTTATTTTGTTAAATAATATTTTTGAAACATTAGAGAGTGTTCTACACTAACTAGTTATGCAGCTACCTTTGGGGCAAAATATTCAATAAAGTTTGATTGAACTAAAAATTGCTCCTGCAGACACCCATTTCGGCCTTTGTTATCACGGTTTCAACAGTCAGGGGTCTAACCTGTACAGGTGATTTCGAAAATTACTTCTTTGGCTGATTATTGTGTTAAATACAAGAGTTGTCTCCCTTTGTCCGCAGTATTACAAACCAGTTCAACGATTTTGACTGAGCTTATTACGGAACATTTGTTTAGGGGAAATAATCAAATAAGTTCATCGACTTGCTCTCACCATAAACTGAGCTGTGCCCCATTTTTAACTGGAAAATAAGAAGGATTTTCAGTAATTTGCATTACTTAGTTTCATAACTTGTGTAGTTTCGTAATTCATTAACTCAGTATACTAAAACGGAATCAATAGTCATATTGTCCAACAAGAAGAGCTGACAACCTTCAATGCAATGAAAATGCATTTGGAAGAAATACCAAGATGTTTTTGTCACAATCCCATTCTTTGCACTTGATCCAAGGTGTCAGTTGTAGGATGCATTGATCTGAGTCACTTTAACGCATTTTATCACATGATTGGTTTACTTCCTTCGAATTTGCAGGTTAGATGGTGAATTGGTTTGTGAATGTCTACATTTATTTACCCATTGGAAATTAATTCATGTAAACATTGTGTGGAAAGTAAGTCTTGTAAGTGATATGTATATTAATCCTCATTGTTCATGTTTTGCACGCATTCTAGATATCGAAATAGTATTTTCATGCCCTGCAAATTTGTAGAAGGTTATACATAGGGCAGATATTTATGATAAAGAGGCCACGCTTGCATGACACATCAGTGGTGGTGGTGGTGGTGGTGGTGGCATTGGTCCTGGTTAGTATGGGTGGGGCAGCATTGGGACTAGGATTTTCTTTCCAACCAGAATATTTCTCTTTGTTTTTATTTGTTGTAACTAATATAATGGATACAATTAGTTGAATTTGTTCTTTCTTCTTCAAATTCAGAGCCAGAATATTCATTTTAATAATTGGCAGACATAATTATTGTTTAAACAATAATCCCACACCCACCCCATTAAATAGTTGATCCATTACAGCATGATTAATAGGGTATGTAAATCCATCAGATGTGCTCAGACTGAGGTTTTAAATATGTTGGAAACATGCTCAGACCATGATAATCCAAAGGGTTTGAAGTATCCGTTGGAAACATGCTCAGACCATGATAACCCAAAGGGTTTGAAGTATCCGTTGGAAACATGCTCAGACCATGATAATCCAAAGGGTTTGAAGTATCCGTTGGAAGCATGTTCAGACCATGATAATCCAAAGGGTTAGAAGTATCCGTTGGAAACATGCTCAGACCATGATAATCCAAAAGGGTTTGAAATATCCGTTGGAAACATGCTCAGACCATGATAATCCAAGGGTTTGAAATATCCGTTGGAAACATGCTCAGACCATGATAATCCAAGGGTTTGAAATATCCGTTGGAAACATGCTCAGACCATGATAATCCAAAGGGTTTGAAGTATCCGTTGGAAGCATGTTCAGACCATGATAATCCAAAAGGTTTGAAGTATCCGTTGGAAACATGCTCAGACCATGATAATCCAAAAGGGTTTGAAGTATCCGTTGGAAACATGCTCAGACCATGATAATCCAAAAGGTTTGAAGTATCCATCTCAAATGCTGTTGGAGATATAGTCTGACATTACACACGTGAATACATAAACAACACCGCTCCGGTCGTTAAGTGGTTAGAGCGTCCGCCTCCGATGCGGGTTCGAATTCCGGCCGAGTTCTTACAAAGACTTATAAAAATGGTATTAAAAGCTGCCTCGCAGTATTAAGAGGTTAGTGTTAGGACTGGTCGGCCTGGTGTCAGGATAATGTGACTGGGTGGGACATGATGCTACTTGTCTGCGGCATGATCCCCCTTTGCTAGACATCACTAAAAACTGCCGCACTGCAGACATCGTAGCGATATGACTGCAAAATTGTTACAGGTTTGTTAAAAATCCAAATCTCTCTCTCTCTCTCTCTCTCTCTCTCTCTCTCACACACACACACACACACACACACACACACGCAAAATACATAAACAAGAAGCATACAGACATAAATATTTTAGAATCATATGAATTCTTTCCCTTTCTATCAGGGAGTTATCTTGCTCAGGTAGGTATTTTTGTAATAATGCATAGCAAATACATGAACTCTGTATTCACATTTTGATGATACTAATTACAAGTTTTACAAAAAGCACCCCAAAAATATTTAAACAAAATAAACCCACTATGTGTTTCTATTTTACAGAAATAAACCAGTTTATATGAATTTATTGGAAACTGCTTCCATACATTCAGATAAAACTAATGCATGTGCTCATACAGCGATAAACGTTTTAGTAAAATACCTCTCTTTGGGAAGCATTCGGCGAATGTGGATATGTGAGAAAGCTTGCCAGTAGCTTCTCGTGGGTCGGTGGTTCTTTCCGGGGATTTCCCGGTTTCTTCCTCCACCATTAATACTGGCCGCCATGTATAGCCTATCGTGTGCTGAAAAATGGCGTTAAGCCACACAACGACAACTCTTCGGGAGGCAATCCATTACCAATAAGGGAGGTAACTTATACAATGCATCGGGAATTATAGGGAATTATCTGTTTGATCATTAAACCTAAGAGGCAGAGTAATTCAGACAGTTGACTGATGTAATGTTTCCATGGATACATACAACATAGTAGTATGCCCGCCCGTACATAACTATATTAATTGAGAAACTTTGAACCTTGATTATGATCAAAGAATATGTATATCGCATGACATGGCCCCAAATGACCTAAACTCAAGAATAACCGTGACTAGATGGATACACAGAGGTAATGCTGTCTGTGGAGACCGCCCCCCCCCCCCTGAAAATAATTGTATACTTTTCGACCCGGCGGGTTACGTGTGCGAAGTGCGCGATGCACACAGGCGCCTTTTCATTTCCTGTTCGTTTTATTCTCAACTTATTCGAAACAAATTTTGGAAAGGCGCCAAACATTCATCGCACACACAAGAAAAACACCACGCGCCGGGT
>JAECUM010032391.1:0-11970 GCA_016617855.1 Megalonaias nervosa
CCCAGATATGACACTTGATGTCCAAACGGAAAATCTTATGTATAATGACCCCATAAGTTTAACGTGGGAATTGTAGCATAGTTCGAGTGTTGAGACTATTAGGGCCCAGTGTAAATACACTTTGGGCAAATTGGGTCTATTGGAAACAATGGAGTTTAAAACTATGAGTTGAAAAGATAGGTATACACAAACACAAACACAAACAACAGAGACACAAAAGGTTTGGGGCAAGAGTGAAAAAGTATCTTTTCGAGCCACATGAAAGGCCCGGAAAAGGGCCACTGGGTGATCTTCTATTTCCACCCTGACCTCCAGTCATTCCACCATCTTCTCAGTTTGTCGAGGAATTTCACCTTCTTTTCTTTCTTCCTCCGAGATTTAGTCATAATGACCCAATTTCCTAACTTTTTTCTGGACCTTGATCCAGGTCTCATTGATTCAAATTATGCCTAGTTAGCTCAAATGGACTATTCACTATTGCCTATTTTTTGTAAGCCACATTCTTATATAGTTGTAATTAAATGGAAATTATACGGTGTACACTTTCTTTCCGAAAAAGAGAACATTGTGAAGTCAAAGTGAATTCTTTGCTTTTGAGATCATGACTGGGAATTTTTGTAAATCTCTAAGACCGGTGATCAATATCAGTACAATATATGGAAACTGACAGACACTACCAACATACCCTAATGCAAAGGCAATGTTCTATATAAATATCTGATATACGAATGCAGCCACTGGACATCAGGCTGCATTGTGTCCAAGAGATAATAATAGCATGGAAAATTTTATTGATAGGTCTGTTCATCATTGCAAAATTAACTGTTGGCTGTAGTTTTAAAAAATGATGACAATGATGATGGTATTGGTAGTGGTGGTGATTATATCTGTACTCGAATGGGGGAAATGATGAAATTCAAACAGTTGGTATTGTTTGAGATTGCAGTTGCAAGAATCTAACTCTCAGATGGCAACCTTTATAGTGACTTAACTGGTGTGTGTTGGTGTAAATGAATGCTGAATATGAGATGCTTTGTATGATCTCTGTCTTAATATTGTATACTTGAAGCCTACATTCCTTTACAAGGTCATGTATATTTCATAAAGTATTATCCCTTAATTATGTTCCTATTATTATTATGATCTTATTTTCAATTTAAATATAGCCTTTACTTCATTAGCGTGTAGATTCTGTATGGCATTGATCGTTCGTGTAATCTTCTTGTTAATTTTTTTTGCCTCAATCTATGTATGTGTCTATCATTCCATCCATTAATCCATCTACACAACCAAACACATAGACATACACATTCCTTTGCAATTCATTTCTTGTGAAATTTTAAATTGAGATTTCAACCATTTTTGAACATTCACTTTTTGCAGTTTTTTCCATTATGTCATGAGATGCCTTGCATATACTTTTTCCGCATTTGACCGCTCCGGTGGCCTAAGAAGTTATAGTGTCTGCCTCAGATGTGAGAGGTTGTGGGTTCGAATCCCGATATAGTCATACCAAAAACTTTTTAAAAAATGGTACTAGCGGCTGCCTTGCTTGGTGCTCAGCATTAAAAGGTTTGTGTTAGGACTGGTTGGCCTGGTGTCAGGATAATGTGACTGGGTGGGATATGATACATCTCTGCAGCAAGATACCTCAGTGCTAGACATCACTATAAACTGCCACACTGCAAACATCATAGTGATATGACTGAAAAACTGTTAAAGCTACATTATAAAACCAAAGTACACACACACATTTTCCACATTTGGTGTAGTTTGCACTTTTGCATTGTATTTGAATCTGGACATTTGTCTTCAACATTTGATTACATTCTTTTCTATCAAAAACATTCATTATTTTTTTACTGTTTTGTTAAGACATGTACAGAAATCTGACAAACACAAAAGAACAAACATAGAAACATATTAATCAACAACTGCAAAACTAACATTTAGGTATCTATTATTCTGATGAAATGAAAATTGTACATATCATTACATTACAACCCTTCATCTTGTAATTAATGTCATATTTTGTATCTGTAAATAAAAATGTTTTTGCTATAAAATGCCATACTTTTTTCATGTAAATGCAAATGTACAATCTATTATACTCTAGCATATTTTCTCTGTGAATAATCCATTATCCAAATATAATCACTCTCAGCAAGGTAATACCTAAAATGTAACAGCTTGAAATATGTATGAAATATCTATCAATATGATTTTGGTGTTATGTTTTTACTTCGGTGTGTAGCTTTGGAGACGAAACACCAGCACACGCTCGCGGCATATTAACCAAACAATAATCACTATCACCAAGGCAATACCTGAAATCAAATATGTAGCTGTTTGAAATATATCAGAGTTTGAAATATGTAGGAAATATCATTTAATATGATCTTGGTGACCATATTTGTACTTTAATGTGTGCAATAAACGACTACAGATTTGGTTATAAAGAGACCATTGCTTAGGATATGAAAAGAAGTATTTCGGTATGGAAAGGTCTTGGGTATGGAACGACCTGGTTGAAACATTTTATCCGAGGTCCTGTAAATGCTTAATCATGCATGTTTGGATGGGAATTTTTTTATCTGGGATGCAGAAAATCACTGATGCAGGAGTCCTCAGTACACATGCAATAGCTGGGTGGCAAATTCAAAGGTTTGCCAGTCCTGCTTCAACCATGTGTTGTGTGGGGAAAATGCTGTGACCATTTTAGCTGTGCTGATCTTTACAATGACAGAATTCAGTGGCTGGAAGACCCCCAGATGTTCATGTTGTCATTAATTGAATACATCAAAAGAGCACAACGCAATAGCTAGGCGGCAAGATCAAAGACTTGGACTAGCTGCTGATTGATGGGAAAATGTGCTGATATTTACAATGACTGAATTCAGAGGAAGATAGACTCAGAGATGTACATGTGGTCATTATAAGAGTACATCAAATAAACAACTTTAGCTTTCATTATTATTTTCGTTTCCAAGTGTAGCCAAATAAACAGTACATGTGACCTCAGAATCAACACGCGTCAGGACTTAGACAAAATGCCAGTTGCAAATCTGAATAAATGTTTTGGGGCTAAACAGCAATTCACAAGATTGTAATGAAATTCAGAAGAGTGCTAAAGTTGTTAGAACTGATAGTTTGGATTGAACATTAGCCAAGCTTAAGAAAGTGGATGATGCCTAGCTTAGAGACTGAAAGAAGACCTTTCCTTGCACTGAAAATTCAGTCTCACTCTAATGGACAAACAAGAGCTATATCCCAGTGTTGTAAAGAATTTAGAAAATTAAACCCAATCGCAACCACTGGTTCTTCTCATCTGAACATTTATCCACATCAAGCGTGCCCATTATACTTCTGGGAGGGGACCTTTTTCACCTTTTGCTGGTGGGAGTAGTATTTTTCTAAAATAGGAGTCCTGGGCTCCTATTTCTAAAATCCAAGCAAGACCTGTTTTATCCCAAACATCACACATGAACAGTTTCTCGGCGGTATGTATGGTCTGATGCTCCTTTCATCCACCACAAATATTATGTAAATCAAATGAAACATGCCCAAAACCACAAGAAAACATCGGAAAGAGTACTATCTTGTTGAAACAGACGACAAATTATGCCGCATTTAGTATAAATTTACATCTGGTGGATATGACAAAAGGAAGACAAATGTTACTGGATTCATCCCCAATGCTGGATATCAAGTCAATGGCGGACCCAGTCAATACATTCGAAGTATAAACGGCCTGATTGTGAAGTAAATAATGGACGATCAGTGTGCCATACATATCAACGAGGATGCCAACAATAACTTATGCACGATATTATAAATATTTGTATATGCATTTGTTATTGTCTTTATTAACAATTTGTTCTCACTAAGGGCTATAGCAATATATAATATTTGTCGTGATGTTTTAAATACAAAATTGCTTTGAAATCATGTAATGGTATTGATTCTTTATTTCTGAATTGAAATGAAAATAACTGCTGATCCATTATTTTCTTTATATTTCTTGTCATTGCATTTAAGAATATTATTGTCATTGCACTCTCTCTCTCTCTCTCTCTCTCTCTCTCTCTCTCTCTCTCTCTCTCCAACGATCGCCTCGGCACTAAATAACCTGCTTGTGTTGCTGTGTTGCAAAGCACCAAACCAACTAACCAGGCTGACGCTCAAACAGCCTTAGTCATTAACAACTGTTACCGTTACTTAACAACTGTTAAGCGCTCTGTCTGGCTTTTAAGTCCGTGAGAATACAGATCGTCTCCGTGGATCATTCCATTGCCTCTTAAGAAGCGTTTATTTTTATTATTGAATCGCATGAGGAAACATAAATACATATTGCATTTCATAAGCATCTTCATAATCAAAGTGACATAGTGAGATATTAGACTAAAACACTGAAAATGGTGTTTGCTATCTCGAAAATCTTTGCATTTTGGAAGATAAAAAGATCATTAAACTATGTCATCATAATTAATCATTTTCAAGTAAAGTTTCAGATTTTAGAGGTTTCTCTAAAATAGAAGAATTGAATTGTTTTACATTTTATGCGCACATGTACACAGAAACTCAAATCACTGATCGTCACAAATCCATGCAATGGTTATTTCTAACGTGCAGTGGTGAGTGTGAAGCGTGCAAATGTAATAAATTTGGAGAGCACTTAGGAAAATTCTAACTTTAAAATCCCGCGTAAAATTCAGATAATAAGTCTGACCGTGTAATCCCATCTGATTCCTCATTATTAACAAAACAGGTGTAAAACGCAAGAGATTGACTCGCCTCGGGAACCAAAAACGTATTTTTGACAAATGAATGCTAGTTGATTCGGACCTTATTACGGGCTGATTCAGACTAAATGCCAGGCAGACTCAGACCATGTGAACTGTAATAAGAAAAACGACGGAACATACACACAAGATTTAGCTATAGCTATTACAGTTTTCGCATAGGAAGAGAATGTGAAAGGTAAACTTTCAGCTCTTGAATTGACAGTACCTTATCCACAACCAGAAGAAAAAAAGCCATAACTGCCCTTTGAAATCGTTGGAATACAATTGCTTTATCTCTTTAAACAGGAAAATTAGATATATGTATAATCAGTTTTATTTATTTAGTGACAGTTCTATGGATGTGTCTTCTAACAACACGTTGTATTGTTTCACGGCAGAATTTCTTTAGGCCTTACAAGTAGACCATCAAGCTTATCAGGAAGTGACTTGTTAGAAATCTTTTATCCAAATCAAGGTGTTAGATATTCCGTGGATCAACGAGTTTCGTCGTAGAACTGCTTTGTCAACAGGTACAAGACTTGCACAGCATGACCCTGGACATTACTAAAACAATTCATAACCAGCAGCCAATTTCCTACTGAATGTGTATGATACGAGCATCCCCCCCTCCGCCCTAAATTATGTTAATACTCGACATCTCTTGAAAAAAGAATGCTTTTTTCTAACAACCTCGATTAATTCCGTATTAGTTGTTTCGGAATCTTAGTATTGCCCTAAGTCTAAGCCATTTTATTTTACCCTTTTTCCAGGATAGTTTATGGTCTCCGTAAAATTCCGCATTAGTTTAAGAATTTTGGTGTTGACT
Source organism: Megalonaias nervosa (assembly GCA_016617855.1). Taxonomy (NCBI): domain Eukaryota; kingdom Metazoa; phylum Mollusca; class Bivalvia; order Unionida; family Unionidae; genus Megalonaias; species Megalonaias nervosa. Next base: position 5,611 of record JAECUM010032391.1, read on the forward strand.
TTAGTCTACGCCAGTATTTTAAAAAAAAATGTGTGGATTTTGTTTCTCTCTTTGCTAACATTCGTGACAGTTTTTGTTTGAAACGTTTGTGCTACTTATAGCATAGGCCATAATGTTTATAATTTTCCAGATTTGTTTTGCTACTTATTCGTTTCAGAACTTTAGTATTGTTTTAAGTCCTCAGTTTAGTCTAATGTTGTTGAGTTTACTTCTAGACTATGTTAATTCCGCAACAGTTTCATAATTTCACCACTACCATAAGACTTAAGTCACGCCCATTTCTGTGCTTTTGTCAAATGGTTCCCTTGACTGTAGCTATTTATAATATCAGTACAATATATGCAAATTGACAGACGCTACCAACATAATCTGATGTATAGGTAATGTTCTATATAAATCTCAGATATACGAATGCAGCCACTGGGCATTCTGTCCAAGAGACTTCCCTTTCTCTGTTTGGTCTACAAAGGATGTGTGTTGGATGGTGATAGTAAGTGACTGTCTGTCTCAAATCAGGTGTTAATCATCAATACTTTACTCTTAATATTATATCTTACCCTTTTTCAACTACTACAGTGCTGGTCAATAAGATTGTTTTGGATAATAGGCATTGGCCTAGGGTATTAGATGCTGACACTGCTCAGCAGATGTATTTGCTCGTCAGTAAGTATCGGTGCTGGTCATTAACACTACTGAATGGTAAGCGTGGGTGCTAGTCAGTAGGTGTGGGTGAGAGTTAGTACCTGTATGCGCTAGTCAGAAGATGCTGGTGCTAGTCATTAACGATGGGTAATGGTTGGTAAATGTGGGTTCTGTTAAGAAAATTTATTTTACTTTTAAGATTTTTATTCAGGAAAATTTTAATGTTGATTTATGGTATACACCTTTTCTTGTAGTTTAGATATTTAATGATCGTGATATTGTCTACTAGGCGTTCGAGAAATTACTTATTGATATCACTAAGGAATGTGTTCCTTTTAAAGAAACAAACAAGAATAGGCACCCTACGAAGCTCTATATACAGTAAAGCTCAGCTACTGCATCCAAATACAATGTCAAAAACTGGAACAGCCACAGAAAGCAAAGGAGTTTTTGCTAAAACTCTTTGCAGTAGATTGCATCCATATCTGTCTGCTTTCAGAAAGGGCTTCAGATGTCAAACTACTCCATTTCATCTACTTGATGAGCTATTTTAATGGATTTATAAAAAAACATTTGAGATTTTACAACATAAATTCTTTCTGTACTAACAAACTGAATTTTGGAATGGGCAACAAACAATGGGGCAGATTTCCTCTGCAACATAAGAGTTACAGGCGCGACAGAAGATAACTTAGCCGTGTTTGCTTACAACTGTAAAATACAAAATTCAAATGAATCAGTCTTAACACTCATGGGAGAAATTGCTGGACGTATCAGAAGAATCGGTGATATTAAGTATGGCGATCTCAACATGAACAAAAATACAATTATTAATGTGAGAGAACCAAACTCAGACGCTGATGTGGCAACAAAAAGATATGTAGACATTATCAGTTCTGATACTGATGATCCTTTGCTAACCTCCGGTGATACAATGACTGGTTCTCCCAACACGAATAACAATAAAGTTACTGGTCTTGGAGAACTAGAATCAAACGATGACGTTGCAACGAAGAAATACGTCGATGATAGCAACATCCCGATGACGACATCGATAATGACAATCAATGATGAAATAGCCACATTCAGATCTGAGTTTGCTAATCACGTACAAACGATTTTGAATTTTCGTAGAAACACAAATAGAACCATTAATGAATTTATTGAAAATCCAGCGGTTATTGATATTAAACTAGTTGACATAAAAAAATTACCGACAGTGTATTACACACAGCAGCGTCTGAATCAGCATTATGGACACCACTCAATAAATCCATCAAACATCGCGCTGAGGTTTCCGGTATATATAGATTCTCAGTAATCGACACTACAACATTTACAATATCACGGCGTTATCCACTTACTGCATCTTCTGGATCTATGTTAGTAGTACTGGAGGAAAACGACGAGGAAACATTTGTGGTGGAACCCCAAGAACAAAACTTAGGTTTGTTGTATTATTGGTGTCTTGAATTAATCACTAAACTACCATCTACTTAAAATATAATGATCGACGTTCAACGTTACAGATACAATCAAGTATGTGAGTGGCAAACCAAATTGAAAAATATCATCAACGATTATACAGTAAAAGTAAAAACATATCGCAGACGTGTAGTTGTGTTGACATAATTGTGTATTCGGCATCTGCTGTCATTGGCGGAACTGGTGTATTGCTATCAGCAATAACAATGGCATCGCCAGCAGTTGTAACATTTTGTGTTTCAGCTGCAATAACAATTGCTGGTATTCTTAATATCATTGCAAAAAATATCTACCTGCACAAATACAAAATTGCATGCGTATACAATAAAACTGCACGTGGTGATGTTAGCATATTCCAAATTATCATAGTTGATTTCATCATATCTCAGTGATGGATTAATATCAGATAACAAGTTCACAGAAATAATTAAGATTTACAACGATGCATTATAAAATCTTATTGTAGATGGGTAACGAGAAAATAAATCCTGATTTAGTATCAGGGTTTAGATAATAATGTCATCATTGCAAGAATTACTACAACAGATTGTGACCAATACAGCACCGTTGAAAACCACATTGATATCAGCAAGCTCAACCAATCCTGAATTTAGCGTTAGTTTTCCAACTGCGATTCCAGTCAAAGAAATAGCACTAGCGCAATTACGAGTTTATTATAGTTGGCCAAATATTAGATCAAAATCGTTTGGTGGATTACAACCAAATAATTTAAAGGTGTTTGCGAATAACCCTGATGGAACTCCTGATTGGCAAGTTGTGAGTATACCTACGGAGAGTTATCAAATCGAACAGATCAACGATGAATTCCAGCGCAGAATTAAATCTATCACTGGAAAAGAATCAAAAATAGCTATTACTGTTCATGAACCAACATTATCAGCCGTGATTGAAATAAATTCTCTTGACAATGTTGTAGATATTTATCAATCATCGATCAGAACTGGGTTAGGATGGCCAGAAGCTTCACCGATATATACAGGACCACCAGACCTGACCAAAAAGGAATATTTCACAACGAAACGAATATTTATGAAGTATCCAGAATCTCGAAAAACCTTTTCATGGAAGTATTTTGACCGAGATTTACAATTTATTACTCAAGACGGTGAAAAGATTGCACAACATTACAGCGGTGATGTAAAACAACAGATTATTGAATCAATTCAACATCTAAGACAGGTCTATTCAGACCTAATATATATATTAACGAAATTATTATTAAAAATGTAAAATCTGATGATGATTTATGAGATCTGTATTTAAAACAGTACAGAAGTGCAATCAATTTCGATGATAAACACTTACTTTTACCTGATCTTAAGATCGCGACAGGACAGGTATTGGTGACATAATAATAATAGATAATAATTTTCCAAAGGTTATCGAATCATGGAAAATAAATAACCCAACCAGCAGGTATTCTCAAACACAATAACGATCCATATGGTGGAGGTCGTCATATTTCCCCAGGAATTGTAAATATCACAGTCAACTTTGTATGCGATGCAATTGATGGCAGCTATCAAGTAGATCTTTAAAAACCCAGTCAGGCCCACTCTAATAATAAAGATTTTATATCAATTTAAACTTTACTCAAATGCTGCACTGACAGGCCCAATTTGTATGGCCAATTTTAGTCAAACTTTCATATTTGTATGCCACACTTATTTCAACTTTATACATGAAGTCTTTGGAATTTTCTTGCAAACAAGACACGTGACAGCTGTCAGAAAGTGTGTAGTGCTGGTGTTCCACAGGGTGCAAGTTGCGGTCCAAGTGTTATTGAGAAACCAAAACTAAATTTGCTATATCTTCCTTAATTATAGGAATTTTTCTATGCAGTAAAAACCTAATTGCAATACATGATAAGGCCTGTCTGAAAATATGTTTGACATTTAAAAATATTGATCCATTAAATTTTAATGGAAATTTAAATTAAAGATAAAATTTTGAAAACCAAATTTTATTGCAAAATTAAATTTTCATACAAGTTATAAAATTCAATTTGACAAATTTAAAGCAGCAAAGTTGACTAATAAATGGTATTTAAAAGAAACGGTAGTTTGGGTCTGTACAACTGATAACATTTTTCACAGGGGTACTGAAGCATGATAGCTCACAGTAATTTTGGCAGCAAATTGCAATATGCCTATCCAGATGCATATAGGTGTACACACTAAAGAAACAACGACAGGTGCTATGTTCCACATTTATTGTATCAGGTACTTAGGCAGTTGTTTGTATAACTGATAGCGCACTCACAGTTAAAGTTGTGATGGGACCACTACCATGTTTTATAGCAAAAATGCATTCCATTTCAATGTCGATAACTACAAAAGGTGACAATGTGATGGGAAAACACAGCTTCAGGGAGGTTCCACCTTACTGAACAATGGTGCGAATCTCTCTCATGAAGATCTAAGCCATGTCTTTGAGGTGCTGTATATCAGTGTGCTGATATGAACTAATCTTGGTCACTTATGGCAGTACACTGCACATGTCCTTTTGAGACCTTGCTATCACCACCGGACTACTGGAGAACTTCCAAACTGATCCAACTCTAACACTTTGTTCCAGACACCAGGCTAGACCTGAAAAGATACAACATGTTTCACTTAATTCTAGAAAACAGTAAGATGCAGGCAAATGGAGTTAAAATGTGTTAGATATGGTGATTTCAAAATAACATTCAGGTTGCAAACATGGAAAAAAATAGTAAACTTGACAGAGTGACACTCAGAAATGTGAAGCAATGGGCATGTATTAAAGTGATAAATACATCCTAAAAATAGATGAGGTTTCTAGAAGCATATTTAGTCATTTGCAGGTTAAATAACTAATCAGGCAGAGTATGTATTATAAAGTTTAAGGCAATGTAGGAACGGTGAGGTTTGATCATTGGTGCAAACATTAGTACATGCCATTATACAGGAAAGTCAATTGACAATGTACCAAATTAAATTATATTACTATAAGCAATCGTATTCATGAGGAAAATAACAGTTTCAGATATTGCGAGTGAATACAGTCAAATGTGGCCACACAGATCAACTATAGGTACCAATATATCATCAACCAAATGTGAAATTCTGATCCCTAAAACATGTAAACAAGGATGGACATTTGCATATGTGGGACATATACAATGTACTTGTTAAAATCACATGTGGAAACATAATTCAAATGCTGTGTTTGAACATTTTTAGTGTATTTTTAAGAGTGTTGGTTACCAGTTATTAAGCTCAATGGTACAGTGGAATCAGATATCAGCCGATGCTACAATACTGCACTCTGTCAAAGTACTAAACTGATATATGTTACCATACACAGGCATATTCATGATGAAAATAACATTTTGGGATATTTGAAGTGCATACAGCCAGAACTGAGCTTTACAGATTCATTATAGGTACAATGTCAGCCTATATGATGTACTGAATGTCAACTTTTGATCTCAAACATTCTAAAATATATGCATATTTGTTCATATCAGATATGTAACCATGTTAAGATCAATTGTACAAAGTTAAATTCAAATAATCTGTTTGAATATTTCTTATGTAATTTTTAGAGTGTCAGTTAACAAATATTATTAGTAATTAATAATGCATAAATCAAAATGGATCATTAGAACTCCCATAATATCATCTAGGCCACAATGCCGCACTACATCAATCAATATCTTAACGAAACATAACAATAAAATGGAATGCATTTTGTGTTCAACTTATATCATTTTGCTGTTTTCTTACATGCAAAGGTAAATATACCTGGGGAAAGTATATTTTATGCTTTTGACCTGTATTTCATTCTCTGACAGCTTAAAATGATTTTGTAGAGAGCTTGAGCAGGTTGCAATATAATGTTTTCATCTCTCTCCTCTCACTAAATACCCTATAACTATGTTTATAAACAATTACTGATAGCTATACAAGCAAATATGTGTTACTCAGGAAGTCACCCCATCATAAACACATAAATTAACTGTTTGGACTCCTAATAAATAGTCTGAATGACCTAAAGGCACAATATAAAATAGATATTTGTCTTCATGTATTTTAAACGAAGGTCTCATTTTGACATACAAAAATATTTTCTCTGACAAAATTTGACAAATATCCATCATTGGAGCTTGTATATGGTGTAGGAGAATATACATGCTGATATAATTCCCAATAAATATTATATACGTGCATTTGGGAGGGGGGGGGG
>JAECUM010032395.1:0-27872 GCA_016617855.1 Megalonaias nervosa
ACGTTCTAAACAAACTGAATTTACTGAAAAGAATATCGAATCCCGTGAAAATAATCATTACAATAAAATGTAACGAAACAAAATTAAAATAATAAAAGAATTTTAAAACTAACACGCAAGCAATATTTAATTACATATACGTAACAATATCAATATATATATATATATATAATGAAAATTGCTTAACCGTTAAGTAATGGAACTGAAGCTTATAATTTTATTTATCTGTAGAAAACTGAAAAAAAAATTAAATGCAAAAGTATTATGCAATTTAAATGCGTACCATCCCCTCTGTGGTGCTTTATTTGAATTATTCATTAACAAACTTTTTTTATTTAAACATTTCTAATTTATTTTGAAATCTGTTATTATAAAATTGCAGTCTTAAAACGTTGTACAATAATTGTACAGAAAGGCATAATTCAGTATTATTTCTGAAATGGAACGTCTGTTTGGATTCACTCTTTGCCTACTGTCAGACATGTATGAAATATTGAGATTCATAATATTTAATAAATTATACATAATTGATAAATAAGAGGAACTTCTATCTACCTACACCGCTTCCGTTGGAAGGTATAGTTTCATTGCAATGTGAACGAAACACGTCAGCACACTAGATTCAGTGCTGTGTGTACTCAGCAGCTAGCATTCAGCACAGAAGGCTGATGGGATTCATGGGAATTATATTGTGTTGCATCTTCAGCTATGAGTTATTCTGTATATGTCGGCTTCGCTGTTGAATTCACGGGGTGTATGAATGGTACAGTATTCAACTATTATATTTTAGCTTTTTGTACAAGTCTGAGAAAGACAATTCAAGAAAAGGAAGTACTCTATTTTTTAAAGAATAAAAACGGCCGCAAATAATCTGATTAAAATCAGAACTCCACTTTCCCAAGCGATGTAGAACTGTATGGTGTCACTCTACAGTTTCGTAGTTTGCATTAGAATTTAAAGAAAAAGAATATCCCCGGGATTCTTCACTGGTTATACTGGCTATTTAAAAAACACCTTGTATATCTTAGGTAGCAGCAGAGAGGGTGAACAGACCAATTTGCCTGAGACCTTATTTATGAAAAATAAAGCTTCGTACGAAAAAGAAATCTCAACGTCAATAACGTTAAACCAGCGCCTCTAACTTTGCCTCGTAGGAAACCCTGTTGGGTTAGCTTGCTATGTTACTGCGATGACGATTTTGTATTTCATCGTTACGTGGTCGCGTTTACGTGTTGGTCACTTTTGTTGGTCGCACCCTCACTGCTCCTGTGGTTTTTATCCAAATATTGTATCAAGTCCGTTACGATATCTCGACCTTGGATCATTTAAATTTATTGTTATAAAACCAAACGGGGTAGCTTGTGCTTTTGAAAAAAAAGTGTTTGAACTTAATCATATCCATGTCCCCTGAACACCAAGTATAATAAATATTTTGCAGCGTATGATTATCAACTCCGTTAAACACAACTAAACTATTACAGTTATCTCTGATCACTTTTGGAATTTGTGTATAACACTGTGTAACATAAATCACGTCTGTATTTTTATGTCTACCTCGAGAAAATATCCTAGCTGGATTTGATTGTTTGTCCAGCATAACATCATTGTATACTACTAAATTATTAATACTTCCATCAAGGTCATCTACAGATGGCGCTTCATCAATATCAGTTATAAAGTCAATAACGTCACTGTCTTCATTTAACGATTTTGCATTTTCATTAAAATATTTAAGTACTTCATAGCATCGCTGATCATCTACAGATGGTGCTACTAAATATAATTTATCCCACTTCAGCCATCTCATTATCAGATTAAGCAATAATTGCTTCTTCCCACTTCCAGATGGACCTATTATTATCATTCTGATAGAATTCGGTAGCGCTGGGTGATGCTTGACTGGTTCTTGTTTTCGTGTCGCCGAAAAGTCAATTATATCCATATAATAAATAATATGAATTTATACTGTGTTCGATGCAGGGCAGTCACGTCCACCACTGAATTAACAACAATAATAACAAAAAATAAAAAACGCGCACTTACAGGTAAGTGTGAAAAGTGTGGCACAAAAAAATACAAATTCATTTCGAGCACAGCGACGGGAGGTGATATTTCTGCGACATTAGGAAAATTACCAGGATTACCAAGGGCGAAATATCCCGGGGAAAAACACTTACCGGGTTATAATTATTGTGGGCCAGGAACTCGTTTAGATACTCGTCTTGACAATCAAGATCAACCTCGGCCTGGTGAATATCCCGTAAATGGAATCGATCGAGCATGTTACGTCACGATATTGCTTATCGAAACAAAGATTTACAACAGCGACATCTCGCCGATGTGAATTTAATTCATGCCATAAATAATGTAGAAAATAAATCACTTCGAGAAAAATTAGCTGCATTCTTAGTAAAAGCTGGTATGAAAGGTAAAATAATGTTAATGGCTGGGTAATTAATTATATAACTATTATAATCGAGTCCATTTATTATTCCCCAAGAGGATATTGGAGAGGCAGAGCAGCGATTAGTAAACTTGCTGAAGCAGCAAAAGTCTCACGTGCTGTTGCTGCATCATGGTTAGCACGACAGGCAATGTGGCAAATCTATCTACGTCCACCTAAAAGAATTCAGGACGCGTATTTTGATGTCAGGGTCCCCAATGAAGTTCATCAAGCAGATATTTTGTTTTTACCGCACGATACTATTAAAACACGTGGACGTCAATCACGCACATACAAATACGCGTTAACTGTCGTTGATATTGCAAGTAGATATAAAGAAGCGGAACCACTATCAACAAAGACAGCAACTGAAGTTGCATCTGCGTTTGAACGAATTTATCAACGAGGACCATTACGATGGCCACAGTTGCTACAAGTTGATCCTGGCAAAGAATTTCTCGTCTGATGAAAAAACGTAACGTTAAAATCAGACGAGGACACATTGCAATTCATCGTGATCAGGCAATAGTTGAACGATTTAATCGAACACTCGCTGAGCGGTTATTTGGATACCAGTATGCGAAGGAAATAATTCAGGCAGATACAAGATCTCGTGAATGGGTTGCAAGATTACCAAGTGTGATAGCTGCGTTAAATAATGAAATTACTCGTGCAGCTTCTATGAAACCTATTAATGCAATTACAAAGAAACATATACCCCCGTACCACAAGGTGGTCGACGATGGCCATGGACAACGACGTGACTTTTCAAAACAGCCAGTGTTAGGTAATGTGACTGTAAAGTATTTATATGAACCTGGTGAACTTGAAGGGGGTAAAAAAAGAGCAACTGATCCTATCTGGAGTGTGACAACACATAAAATTTCTAGCGTGGTTAGATCCACGGGTAGACCCGCCATCTACAGACTAGATTCAACTGCTCCTCAACGTGGATTTGTGCGTGAACAATTACAAGTAATTCCTGAAGACACACAATTACCACCGCGTTCACTTTTGTAAACTAGCACCAGGGCGTCCAGCGCCCCTACGTCGATTACATTCAAGACAGGTCAGCATCACATTATCACGTGTATGACCAAGATCACTATTAATTCTGTCTACGGTGAATTGTCTTGGATTATTACTCGAATATTCTCACAGCATATTACAGTTACAACTTGCACAATGATTCTTCTGTCGTTGTTTTAGCGTCATAATAAATTCAACATCAATATTAAAATCGCGATTATTTTTTTTGTCACATTGCTTATAACCAAATAGTTTTTTTTCTTATTACGCCAACAACAACTTCGTTGTTGTCGTTAGCAGTTTGATTATTATTTTTTGTGGAGTCTATGACAACTCTATGCAGTTGAGATATTCTCCTGACTCTAGATACTGCGAGATAAACTAAATTTGACCATTCTATTCTATCATCGGCAATCCAGATATTTGTATCAGTAATAGTTAGTCCTTGTGACGAATGAATCGTTATGGCATATCCCAATTTCCACGGTGAGTTATTCATATTCAACGCGCTCTCAACAACATCAACATCAACCAAAACAATATCATTCAATACAAGATTTTGTTTTTCATTTGTTCCTGGAATTTCAACTTCAATATTCTGTCGTCGAGTATCTGCTGGGCGATAAAATAATGGTACAGGAAACATTGGAAATCTTTCCTTGTGTAACAGAAATAATTTCTCTTGCAATTCATCACGAACTATTTTCTACTCGCAACTATCAAATCATTTGGTGTCCATAAATTCCAAAAATCGTTAACAGGAGTTTCCGAAATTATTTCACGCATTATCTCACATTGTATTTTATCTGGCTGTAGTCTGATTAATCTTTTAAATTCTTTCAGAGGTTCATCAATAGCTCTATGATCATCATTTATTTCTTCATAATAATCCACAAATGATTTTAACCACTCATGTGGAGACTGCCCAACGAAAGATGGTGGTTGACCATGATCGCCGCACATTATCACAGCAGTATTTTTTGTCAGTAACCAATCAAGAAATATTTTTAATGTTTCTAACGATTACTGTACAAATCTCATCCCAGATGATGATTTTTGGAATATATTTCTCACCCATTTGCTCAGGTGTCCACGTATCTCCACACCATCTGAAGAAACTATGATAAGTTTGAGATTTTACTCTTCGTTGTTTTATTTCTCTTGCTAGTCTGTGTGTAGGTGTCAACACAATCATGTCCGACGACAAAGTCGTCAATGAAGAACTCTGCCGAAATAATTCAATCGCACGTGTTGTTTTACCAGATCCTCCAGGTCCATTGAGATAAATAGTTTTATGTCTAGACACGGGATCAAATACACATGGTGATGTTGATACTGATATTTGATTGTCATTACCGTAATATGTCTCCGTGATATCAACGTCTGCCGATTCAGAATAATCGAGTATGCTTTCGTGTTTTATTTTCCATGATCCCCATTCGCCGCTACCGAGTAACGGTTTTACCAAATCCACATACTCGCTGTTTATATAAAATGAATCCATAGCAACTCTGACCGCGTAACAAGGAAATCTATTTATCATCAATAATAAATTTATAGAAACGTAAGCGAACATAGAAGATCTTAAATGAGTAAATTATGGTGACTCACCATCGATATAACTCACGATTGTACCTAGTTTCGTTCCGTCTGACAAATAAGCATTACTTCTGCTTATAAATGTTCCTTTGTTCGTTGTATCAGTAATTATAAAATCTAACTCAGCATCATCCATGATTAATCTTGTACAATGTCGTTTATGATCATATGATCCTCCTTGAGTAAATTTACAGATTATTTTTCTACCGAGATCTTTAGCAACTTTATTTTCATAATCAATTTTATCCCAATCTTCACCTGACTCTGTCAGGGGTGAATGTTTCTTTTGTTGTGGTAACCAAACTTGTTTCTGCGAATGATATGATATAATAACTTCACTGACCATCAACGACACTAAGATTCCCGCATCAAGCATGTATCGTAATAGCACAATTGGAACCCAATATTTTTCTGAGAAATGTCTACCAAACCACGCATAAACGATCGGATGAAGATTACTACGGAAATTAAATGAGTTTACACAAGCAAATCCAGTTAAATCAAAATCAGGTAATGGTCCATTTATCGCAACTCTTGTCATTTCGTGTGTGGGATGTCCGAATCGATCAAAATATTCAGAACAGTCTCCGTATCCAAGAAAACTTCCAGGATAACACGCTACCATATCAACCGATATAATTTACGATGATCGTATCGGGTATTCCATAATCCGCCATGTCCGTATTCGACACAACTTTTCTGAACATCTTCAAGGAATTCTGATCATGTCGGTTTCCATGAATTTTTCTCCTGAGCAAAGTGAGCAGCAACTGATGGAACTGTAAAACAATTATTTAGTAATTGTTCAACTTCAGAATTATATTCAAGATTCTTCATTTCTTCATGGAGAGATTCTCTACGATAAATATCTCCGTTAGGTTTTACAAATTGATCGTAATATGCAGATTCTGAACTCTGAAATAACCAAACAGACACAGGGTCACTCTTACTGATATCGCTGATAGCATCGAATATATAATTGTCATAAAATCTGACTATTCTATCTCGTGGAGATATTGTTACAGCATCAGTCCATGCATGTGCGTTATGATCAATGATTGTTATTGGAGTTACTCTTGATGGGTATTTTGACACATATATAATCTCTCCGGTTAGTGTTTTTACTGTTATTGGAAATTTTAATTTTTTTTCTAGCTTAGCAACGTCGCTGATAGATGCTTCGGTATCTTTAACTGTTTCTGCCCACTCATTCATTTTTGTACGTCTTAGATCAGTTAAACCGTTTCCGCGTATTGCTTTTGAGAAATGTTCCATAACTCGCTCAGCTACACAGTTTAGTCTCCTTGACAATTTCATCGGTTTGAGATTATCAACGCTAGGTTTATTATTTAGCGGATATATCGCATAGATAACCGCCGTGACAGGATACTCTCGTTCATAATACGGTTTATCAATACCTGTTAGCATACTTGGCTTGGATTGTTTATTTAATGTAACAATATTATTTCCAGTATGAAGCCGTATGGGTTCACGTTTATCACGAATAATCCAAGTATCATCATCTGTCTGCACAATAAATTTTACTAGAATAATATATCTCTGATTGTCGAGATAGTTAATAATATTTATACTTCGTTTGTCGCTCATTCTAGCGTCAACAACACCTTTGTTGTCGTTCATAATCCTGAATGTCGACCAAGTATGAGCCGCACCATCATTGCGAAATTCTTTTTTACCTTCACGGATACGATCGGTTATATCACTATTTATCAAAGTCAGATCTTGCATCGAAAAATTAAATTCAGATTTTGGTACTTTGTCACGATCAAATCCTGCGGTGGAAGGTTCAGTTGTGGATAATCTCTCAAATTCCTCCATACTATATTTAAGACAAATATATGTTTAATTAAACTTTATTTATATATATAATGATTCAAACAAACAAACGATGCCGATGGCTTATGATTGGATTTTCAACTCCTTGTAATAAATCATGCGTGAATGAATTTTGTGGCCAACATATGCAAAGTTTCTGAAGAGGTAGTCTAGGACTGAAACCGTGTTTACGATGCGGTGTTGGAGTCAGAGGAGAAACCCAGTTATGTGTAAAGTGCGGTGGTAAAAGATACAGAGAGCTAAAACGATATTATGATAAGAAGTCGTCAGGTGAATCTCCGTTAAAAACCGCTGAAGACTATCTGGCCAGATTTCAAAATAATCATTTAGATAAATAATATTTTATATAAATGGAGCAAAATGAATTTGTTAAACATCCCATCATTAAAAATTATGAAGCATCTCGTGATGGTGTCATCAGAAATTGTCAAAGGAAAAACCCAGTCGGTACTGTTGATAATGCTGGTTATTTTAGATTTACTATTGGGAAAAAAGATATCACTCACATAGGTTTGTATTTGAATGTTTTCATGGGGTCATCGAAGATGGACTTGTACTTAATCATATTGACGGTAATAAAGAAAATAACTCTTTATGTAATCTTGAAGTTGTTACACCAGGTCAGAATTCTACACTTGGAAACACCGGCATTAATTCTAAGACTCCTAGGTCGGTTATATCCATAAATACAGAGACTGGTGAAGAGAGAATTTTTAATTCCATAAACACGGCTGCTAAATATTTTGATATTTGTGTGCCTTCAGTACAACGTGTTGCAAACAATATTACTAAATCAGCGTTTTCGAAAAAATTAAATCAAAGAATCACGTTCCGATATATACAATGAAGCGAGATAAATCCGTCATCACTGATAAAGCAATCAAGTAGTTGTTTCCTTGTGTTTTGTTATTGCCTTTACATGCCATGCGTTTATATTCAGTGATAAGAATCCGTTATCACTGATAGAGTAATTGAGCAGTTATTGTACTACAGTCTAATCGTAATACTTAAATATCTCTCCAGTCCAAACATCTCAACTATATTACAGAAAATATATCCTCAAACAAACATAAAAACCTCAGCCGTGATATTATATCACAGGCCGATATTGTACACATATAGATCACAGCAGACGACATGCATCATTGTAGTAGGCGGAATATACCAGAACAATATCGATCCATGCATTCATTGCTAGATAGTTCTGCCTTGACTGCATCAAGAGGCTTGAAAATACAGTATTTTAACAAAGGCAGAAACGGCAGAAATATATAAAATTGCAGATTTTATTCAGAATCAGATTATTCTTTCGGTGTAGAAATTTGCCGTCCATGACATTATCGCGGATACTAGTAAATACGAGTCCAGAGTTATCACGTGTGAGACAGTGCGAGTAGTTATATACTTAAATTTAACTGTATATTCATAAGAACTCCGATAGCCGTGTGGTTAAGGCGTTTGCGTGCGGATCCACTAGTGTAAACGCTGCGTGTTCGAGTCTCCAAAAATGCTAAAGATATATTATCTTGCATTCGGCGACAGATGCTATTATAATTGGGGGGGGTCCGGAGAATTTCCTCGACATCCACAACAGACAAAATACACTCTCCTATCATACCACTACGTGGTGGGTGAACTTTTGCACTCCCCGGGGTTTATGTATGGGGGGAGAGTGTACAAAATCTGTTGGACGTAGACAAGGCTCCCCCGTCATCATCATTTGTATATATTCATAATCATAATCATACAATTATGTGTTTGTGCCGTCCGCAAAAAATATAATCAAAATCATAATCATTTGTATATATAATCATAATCATACAATTATCTAAAAAAAAAACAATCATCTCAAAACAGTCCTCTCTGAGGACTATTACTTTTATTTTTATTCAAAATTCAGATTCAGAATATATTTTATGATTCAGAAATACTTTATTTTTATTTAAACAAATAATTTATAATATAAAAAGTAATGAATCACGAAAACATCACGTCAATTATTATTGCTATTAAGCTATTACAACACAGCGGCGTGAAAATATCTGACCAGCTTGATCCTGAAAAAATAATGAGTGATTCTGAATCATTACAATTTCGGAAATCAGAAAATAGGTATACTTTACCCGCCGATTATAGATTCATAAAGTTAATTTCAGCAGGCGATGTTACGATCGCTGGCGGCAATCACGGATACGCAGGTGAAAGTATTTGTTCCTCTTTCACGGGCCATCGAGCGGGTTAGGTTAGAATTATCTCACGAATACGAAACGAAAAGACTCGTACACGCTCGTATAAAACAGCTGAGAGATATCATGGCGATGACGGAGTTGATGAACAAAGATGCAGAAGAATTACTGGGTAAAGATAAAGACGAGTATGACTCTGATCATGGTGACTACAGTGACCATAGTGACGTTGATAACGAAACTAATATTGTCACCTGTAACATTGTGAAACCGGGACAATTCATTTCTGATCCTTGACAAAATCACGAGTAAAAAAAAATAATTATTTGATATTTTTTTTTTGCTTGGTGTTTTCCGCCGTGATGTAATCACGGACTACGATGACTCTCTACGATCAACACTCTTAAGATGACGCTCACGAGCGTACATAAAAGTTTATATTCAACGACTCCGACCTAAGATCGAGCAAGTGGCCAGACTGGTCAGTAAGTTTAAAATGTATCCGTGATAAAAGACGACTATGACATTTTAGATAAACAACATTGATTGGTTCTGATACAATCAAATAACCTGGAGGGACTTGAGGTGTGAATGAGTAGAGAATGTATCCTTGTTGGGCCTGATTGGATTTTTCAGTATCAACTTGATAACTGCCGTCGACGGCGTCACATACTAGATTGACAGCGATCGTTGATGTGATATTAACGATACCCGGTGAAACATGACTACCACCCGAATACGGATCGTTATCAAATTTGAGAATACTTGCCGGTGGGGCTATTTTTCTCCATGACTCAAGGATTTTTGGAAAATAAGCATGGATATCAAAATCGAATTTTGGTTCCTTAAGGTGGGTATTTATACGGTCTTCAGAAATAAGTTGATTACGATCAGGTATTGGCGAGTCAGAATAGCTTATAAATTTATATAAGCTAATCTTGAGATCACCAAAATCAGATTTTACTGCATTTAAATGTTTGATACCATCAATTACATTATTTTTTGTAACCTCGTTGTAATTTTGTATCAAACCCATGATTAAATTTTTAACATATACTTGAATTCGGTCAAATTCATGCTCCATAGGAATATTTATATCGGTAAAAATTTTATGAAATCTAAGACCGTTACTACCTACCACATAAAGATCGGATAAATCAAGAACATTTTCGCCGGCAATATTAACATATTTATCAACATTCCACGGATATGTATTTCTGTAATCAGGTAATTTCATAAATGATTTTTCCGTCGTGAGAAACTCTTCCAAGCGTGGTTCTGGTGGACCTTCATAAACCTGCGCGACCTCAGGCCATCCTAATACTGATCTGATTGAAGACTGATATATGTCCATAGCGTAATCCCGTGATAATATTTCAATGGCCGATGATAGCGTTGGCTCGTGGACGACAATGGCAATTTTTGATTCTTTTCCTGTGATGGATTTAATTCTACGTTGGAATTCTTCATTGATCTGTTCTATTTGATAACTGCCCGTTGGAATACTAACTACTTGCCAATCAGGAGTTCCATCAGGTTTATTTTTATTTGCAAATACTAATGAATTATTCGGTTGCAGTCCACCGAATGATTTTGACCTAATATTTAGCCAACTATAATAAACCCGTAATTGCACCAACTCTATCTCGGAACCTGGTATTGCAGTTGGAAAATTAATACTGAATTCAGGCGAAGTTGAACTCGCCGATATCATTGTGGTTCTTAACGGAGCAGTGTTAGTGACTATCTGTTGTAATAATTCCTGCGATCGCTGATCGAACGTTGTCATTATTATACTATTATTGTTTTAAATCACCGACGACGACATCATTGACGACGTTGTCGTCGAATATTTCATTGTAGATCTTTATTGCGATACTGAATTCTTCGTCAGATATTATTCCATCATTAAGCGACGAAGAAATCAGTGATGATAATTTGGAATATGCGGTCGTTGCTGTGTGCAATTTCATCGTGTACTCGTTCAATTTTTCATTCGTGCACGTATTTATCTTTTCCGCGATTATATTAAATATTCCAGCGATCGACGTTGACGATAAAACAATAATTGTTACAATGATCGGTGCCGTCATCGTCAGCGTTGATAATACTACGCCGGTTCCAGCAACTAGCGTAGAAACCGAATAAACCATGATATCAACGACGGTTGCACGTCTACGATATTTCTTTATTTTTGCTGCATAATTATCGATGATGGTTTTTAATTTATTCTGCCATGTTGTTACTTGATCGTATCTGTATGTGTTAACGTCTATCATTATACTGTATTAAGTACTTAATTGTTGTCGTCTAAGACAGCGATAAATTCCAGACACAAACAGTAACGTCTCGGGGGTATTTCCGTTGATGTCAACGTAAATGTTTCTTTGATGTCCTTGGTTAGCATCACCAGTAGAGGATTATGATATACATTCGGCGACTATAAAGTGGCCGCAGTAATTTCCCAACCATGCATGGACAGCCTGTATAACCCAGTTACTTCTGCGGTATATTCGAGAGTGTTATCGCGCGGTGTCCACGTTGATACCCCAGACGCCACCGTGTACGTGATGTTGCTAATTTGTTTGTGTGGAATTTTAATCAGATTCGTTTTTTCAGTGATATTAGGAATTCCACTGACAATATCATTGAGTTTTGTATTAATGTCGGTGAGTTTAATATCAACGATTGGTGGTTTTCCAAAGAATTCTTCACCGATATCATTAAGTTTTTGAAATTTTTTACGATTATTTAAAAACATATTTACATGAACGTCATACTCGGTTCGAAGTGTATTTACTTTATCATCGGTAGGAATATTTTTATCATCCACATATTTCTTTGTTGCGGCATCTTCATCACCTGCTGGTTCTCTTAAAGCAACGATTTTATTTCCATTCATGTTAAGTTCACCTGTCATTGTATCACCTGCGGATTTTAAACGATCAGCGACACTTTTTTAAATTTCATCTCTGATAGTTGCGATTGATACATTTGAGTCTCTGATTCTACCACCATCAGTAAATACTGAAATATTGTCTGTGGTGGCACCAAGAATTCTACGAATTATATCGATCCACTTGATATTACTCGTCTTTAAGACACCGAATTTATCCTGAAAAATAACAACTTCATCTCGGTCAACTCCAGATAAATTCATGATATCGGCAAGATCGTCTTTGGTGGCGTATTTTGTTAAATCGATATCATCTTTGCTCTTGCCGGCTCGAGCACTAGTAGAAGATCTTCCATAAATATCAACCATTATATTTGCCAATGTCTGTTTAAAACATTGGTGCGAGGCTATGCCTGGTGATGGTATATTCATGTACAGCTTTATGAGGTGGTTTCGTTAATCTTGATACAGCATCAAGTACTGCTAGTGTTTCACGGCCACATATTGGTGGATCCGTTAATGTTTGTGTTGGTAGTGTTGAATACCAAATTGGAATACTTGAAGTCTGTCGATATACTTTAAAAATTCTTTTGGTGGCGCCAACCCATACGAATCAAAATAAATAATTCCACGTGGATCAATTGCATATGCAACCCAATGAGTGCCACGACCAGAGCTTTTATCGAGATTAATAATACCTGTTTCTGACCGATTTGGATTTTTCGGTAATTGATCACGCATAAAAACACCTCTGAAATTCTTTATATTTTAGTTGCTTAGCATCATCGAGTAAATCAAAATTCGATAGTGGAACTATCGTCGGAAAAATCAATGAGTCCCTGGAAGTCTTAATCCTTTTCCGTATCGAGACCCCGGAAGTCTCAGACCGCGACCGTATACGGGGCCTGATAATCTTAGACGGCCCGGCTGTGGCACGTTTCGTGCTCTTAGACGTCTTCCGTGTTGTTTTACCCGTGATCTTTTTTTTTAAAGTTTTCTGCGTGTATAATTCCTTTTCCTGTTGCTTTCTTTAATGTCATTCCAGCAGCTGTTCCAACTGCACCTAATGCTGCAGCTTTTGCAACAGCTGGAGCGGCTGCGGCTATTAATGCTGGGATAGCTGCGAGAAGTGGAAATATTCCTCCGGTTTTAATAGTATCCTTGATTGCACCCACGGAAAGATTTAATCGTATTCCTTTATTGGCGTGTTTAGCTTCGTTGAATCTCTTGAATTGACGCTCGGTCAACGATAATTTATTTGCACCAGATATTTGATCGTGTTTTAATGTTATTTTTGTTCCGCATCGTGATGCTAACGGTGATTGTAGTCGTTTAATCTGACCCGGGGTCAGACTGACACTGACATGATGATATGACATTTATGATATATATTTGATTTCTAAATACTGATTTAAATCAGCGCTTGCTTATTCTCTACGGGAGCATCAACGACTCTCATGCGGCCACCAACACCTTCAAGTAACATTGTTTTATCGGATAATATAACCGCGATTGCTCTGTAATTAGGAATTTCTACGATATTTCTGTTAACACGAGCTCGAACATGTATATCTACAACAGATTGTCTGGTTAAATCTAAATGTTCCAGCGAAAAATAATAAATCGGATACAGCGTTGTAAAATCTAACTGTGATATTTGTAAACCAGTATCAATATTTTGATTACGTCCCATAAACGTCATCAGTCGATGATACGCACGCGCTACATGATTTTGATCAAAATTCAATAAAATATCCTCGGATGGTTCTTGATGCCCATTTATTCTTAAAGAAACCTCGGAAACACCAAGTTTGTCAAATATCATAATGCTACGTATTTGACTATTTACTTGTGCATTATTTTGAAGCGCAATGAAAATATGTCGCGGTGCAGAAATACCTTGCTGAGAAGCTATTTGCCATGTAAATAGACCATTAATTGCACTTTGAATAGCATCTGTGGTCATTGTTAACCATGATAACGTTGATTTAACCACCTTGACCCATAAAAGAGAGTAGACGGTCTTCTTCAGATATTGTTGGAGTCATTACTGGCATCCACAATGAAAGTTTTGTTAGTACTACTTTACCATGAAGTGCCGCAGTTGCACCTGCGTCAGCTCCTTCAACGTGCCAGATTGCATCATCGTCCGTGGCTTTTCTTACAAGTACAACTGTGTGCTTAGCTCCAAAAATAACTTTTCTAACATTTTTGCAGAATCCAAAAATATGTGATAATGGAATTGCACATGAAAACATTCTATCCTTTAACATTGATTTACGTGATGCAAATCCTAAGTTGAAATTTGCGTTCATTGATATTACTGCGGAAGTTTCTGCGGTTCCTGCAGCGTTTCTTACATTAACTGTAGTTACATTTTTGTGACTTGGATGATCAGAAGTGTCCTTGGTAAACATCATTGATGGACCAGCTGATCTTGAATAATCGTCGCTGTATCGCGCAAGACCAAGTATCGTTGTGGCAACGTCAACATCTTTTTGAATGGATTCAATATTTTTTCCATCAATCATATACGTGGCACTGTCAAACAACGCCATGATACCGTTGTTAACAAAACCAAAACCAACATCGTTATTGTATTCAGTATTATCCGCTTTAAAAATTTTACCTTCAACTTCAATAAATGCTTCAGCGGGCAAGAAATACCTATTCGTATCTTGAACTTGTAATTCGATTCGTCCACGCTGATCTGGAATTCGAGCGTCATAAGAATAATATTGATAATCACGCACAGACTCATCCTTGAGAACCGGTGCGTCCATGTCAAATGCGGGATCAGACATACGTTTGAACATGTTATGTTACTGATCATCGTCTAATACGAAGACCACTTAGGGGGGAGACCACTCCCCGCTATCAGACTTGCTGCTACATTTTTTTCCCCCTCTTCAGCTAACTCTGCTAGTTTTTGATTTGCGGCTTGATTTATTATTTTACTAACACTTGCAGGCATCACTTCAGTGCTGGGTAATTTTACTGGCTGAGGTCGGACCGCTTGCGGTCTACGTATTAATCGTGCTAGCCTATCCTTGATTGCAGAAAATGCTTTACTAGTAACGTCACCAACAGTACTAATACCTTTTTCACGAATAACGTCAATAGCTTTCATACCTAATTGCTTTATAATCGGTATTGCTTTTGGGGCTATCCTCGAAAATAAACCCTTAACAACATCACCGATTCCATCTCCGTAAAATGTCTTGTATACAGGTAATCTTGAATTTACCACCCTGACCATGGTTGGTCTACGTTGAGCAGCGTGTATGATCATCTATTATAATAATAATATCTAACTGTTTAATCAGTGACTTAGTCGGGCGACCTTTAGTCGCTATAATAATCATCGTTAATTTCATTAATGAGTGACCGATACACGTTAGCGTCCATGATGCCACCGGTAAATAATCGTTGACAAATTGATGAGACTTCGTTAATAATTTCAGGAGAATTATTACCAGCTCGTTTTCCACCAACCAAAATTTCTAATCTATCTACGTCAGCGGCGACACTGTCGGGACAAGTAACAAGACCACCTCCAGTTGTACTTGTATTAATACCTTTTCCAGTTGCAACTGAAACATCTTGATCTTCTTCTATTTCCTCAATTATTGGTTGAATAATTCTTCGTGGTGAATACTGATGTCGTAATTCTCTAGCATAAATAAATGTTTTATTAATATATTTGGCATACTCAGGATCGTCTTGTCGAACAAAATTAAGATCATTGTTTATACGATATATCCATCTATACCATTTTTCATGATCTGTTATTTCCTGAGTATATTCTGGTTTTAAAAAATCATTCTTATCAAAAAAAAAAATCACAGCAAATTCATGTAAATCTTCGCTATTAATAGATCGAATATATTCGATAGATCTTGGATAAAATTTATTGATCATGTTGGTCCTGATTCTTGGTCATATTGGTTTTGGTTGTCATATTTGTTCTCTTATTTCACCGATCTCAGCACGAGCTTGGTCAATTCCTTCGAGTATTCCTTCAGATAGCTGAACCGCAGCTATTTCGGCAGGAAGTTCTCGTAGAATCTTTTTTGTTTTCTTAGTTCGCTCTGCTATTTTTCCAGTTGCTTCAGCTGTTTTCTCCAACGCGGGAAGAATACCTTCAGTGGTTTCAGTGATAGGTTTAAATGATTGTTTTGCGGATTCTGTAAATAATTCTTGTGTTTGTTGACGCTGTTGTAATTGTTGTTTGACAGAATCACAGGCAGGTAGATATTTCTTAATTGCTTCTAGTCGCTCTCGAGCTAATCTTGCTGAGTGAGCTTCACCGATCATTATTGACATAATGCAATGGTTTAATTACAGCAGCAGAGAGGGTGCGACCAACAGTGAGTGACCAACACGTAAACGCGGCCACGTAAAAAATGAAATACAAAACCCTTCGTCATCGCAGTAACATAGCAAGCTAACCCAACAGGGTTTCATACGAGGCAAAGTTAGAGGCGCTGGTTTAACGTTATTGACGTTGAGATTTCATTTTCGTACGAAGCTTTATTTTTCATAAATAAGGTCTCAGGCAAATTGGTCTGTTCACCCTCTCTGCTGCTTAGGTATTGTTCCAAGAACCTTTAATTCCCTTTATTTTGGTGTATGATTGATGAGTGTAATATGGGTTATGGAGCACACAGCTTAGCCTTACTCCAGATGTGCACTTTTCAAAAAACTGCTAGCTCCACTTGGTCATTTTCACTTCCTGGACTTCAGAGGTAAATTGTAAAAAAAAGAGCCAATAACTTTTTTTTACATTTTATATATTTGATAATTCATCCACTGCACTTTCAGAAGCTACTACTGTCTAGTTGGGCAAGATTCATTTTCCCAATTTTATTACGTGCTAAAGATGGTGTACTTTAGACTAATTCAGGGTGATATGTTTAGCACAAGGGTGGAGTCACTTTAGTTAGCAGTATGCTTAGATCATGTATAATTTCCATAAGTACAATATCCAAAGAAATGTCAGCCACATTACATCAAAGTAGCATAGAGGTATGCCAACATTCTCTCCAGTGTGCATGTTTCAAATGCAAACAACTTCACCTTACACACGTCACTCTCTCAAAAGTACATAATAACTGGTGAGTGCCCCCTATAGATCTGATTTTAATCAAACTGCAGCCGCAAAATACCCGGATGCCAAAAACCATATCCAAGAAAGAGGAAATGTCGTCTTATGAAATAAGCAAATTGACCCTAGACATAATTATTACAATTTCAATATGTGGCTAAAACATAATTGACTGATGGAGACTTAGATAATTGGGAATAATTTGATTAAGAGAGTATAACCGGCGTTTCAATTCATGGTCCCAGTGCCGCTTGGTGATGCTGGAGTGCACTTTTCTAACTTGGTCTCTACCGCACGAAAGTTAATTAAACAGTTATTATACGTTAGGGTGCCTCTTGTTGTCACGCATTTGGTTTGGTTATCGTTACCTAACAGATGATCAATCACGGTGTTATTGCTCGGATCTAGTAAATATTAACATAAGACATAAAAAGAAATTAATGGATGGAATAACAGAGATCTGAGCAGAGTTATATAATAGAACAACACGAACAGCCGTATGTAAAATATAACAATTTAATCAATTACATAATCAAAATGAAATTGAATATGAGATTTGAATGATGCACTTTCTATTAGAAACAGAATTACAAAATTTATGTGAAATGCAATTAGCTGTTCTGTTATATCGATAAAACAAATTTCATTATATAATCGAGTGAATGATTGAAATCAAATTGCCGGCACGTCAGCATAACCCGACTGCTACCGGTCCTCTCCAAATCACACTTGGCAACAGGTCAGCGTTGCCGTATTTCTTCTCTCTCTCTCTCTCTCTCTCTCTCTCTCTCTCTCTCTCTCTCTCGTTACACGCCGATTTTCTCGGTTAAGATAATTCGCAACTTAATTACACAAATGAACTAATGAACTTCACGTCTTGTCTTAACTTCATTACTTGCTAGTTAGAGATTCATTGACATAGGCAATGTAAAACCAGTTCTTAGTATACTCTGCATATCATTTAAGACAGCTAAATTAATTATCAAATTCGTTTTTGAGTAATGCATGAAATTCCTACAATGCATGATTTATATTACATACAAACCACTAAATTGGAACACATTCATATTAATGAAATATTGTATGACATTCTTAGAATATATGAATCGTATAACATTCAAAACAATGAATGCACGATTATCTTCGGAACTCAAGGAAAAATGAAGTTTGAATTTAAAATGAATAACTTCAAGAAATAATTACAAGCATATACCAATGAGCATATTGTAGGTGATTGAGAAAATACCTTGTGCTTTCCCGAGACCTGCTCCCTTTTCTATGAAGCCGAATCTCTCTTTCCATGTCCCTCAACTTTCCCGGCACTCGTTCATTGGACAATTTTAACAAAAACAGTTATTTTCACTGATCTCGGAGCAGCTTTCCCTTCCACAGAAAAACGTTTACTACCGAAGTTCGCAAGGAAATTACTTCAAATATTGAATTTCGTCTGGGAAACACACACCCTCATTAGCGTAGTCAATCAGGGTTAACTTTCTCTTACCGCCGAAATTCTAATACTCCTATCGAAGTCAGAAAAATTCCCTCTAGTCCGCTTGTATTAATAACTTCTGGAAAATATCATTCTATGACATCTATTTCAAATGCCCAAGATTTCCCCAAAAATTGTCTCTTGCTTGCCTCTACTTTATCATTTTCTCCACTTGACCCTAGGTTAATATATCTGTCAGACCGTTATCCTAGCGGGGTCTAATTAAAATTCACTCATGCCCCCAAACAAAATATCTTAACCAGTGCAAGATATCAGTTTATGGCAAGCCTATCGCATACGTCAATCTTAATGGTTCATTGTCACGCTCACCACGACAGAATGTACTGTGAAAATAACTACACAATTTAGCACCTTTACAGAGCCACTCTAGCATGCTCACTCCCACTCACAACAAATTCGCCTTCAGGTAGTCTTCCAGCAAGTTCGTATAGGACAAAACAAAATGACTGCCAGAAAAGTATACAATTGTCAGATGAAATTCGTGTTCCTCTGTTACAAAGGAAAGAAGATGTGGTTCTATAACATATTCTATCGATTGATAAACCGAGGAAGCTGACCAATGTTACGACTCTAGACCTCAAACAATGCAACAGAAGGGAAGTAATACCAACAGTTTTAGTAAAATAAACAATGTGTTTCCCTAATATACCAAGTGAAAATTTATGAGACACGGTATTGTGAATTAAATCCCAAATAATCCTACATGTTCTATCACAAGTCTAAAAGTAAAGAATATTCCCAATGAATTCGTATAGTCATGAATGGCTTGATATATCACATTGATATAATTAAGAATGTCTTTGAATGAATTACAAAAATCCAAAAATAATGTGTTAATCAAGTCAATGAGCACTTTAGTAATTCCAGTGAATGATTTAAATAATTCCTCGAAAAGAATATCTGAACACAACTACAAAAAACTCTGGTCTTAGATTCCAAAAGATTGATATGAAACAGGAATGAAGACTTTGTTTACAAAACGTCTATTTATATACCTGACCTATGACGTAATAGAACGTTTTGGAAACGGACCATTTCTAATGGAAAAATCACGAACTCGTAAACAGTGTCAGATCTTGAACTTAAATTCCAGTAAACAACTTTTTACTTCTTAGAATGATGACAAAAATCAGGTAAGCACAACCCTCAATCATGACAAAAGTCAGGTACACATTATAAATTAAGTATAAATAACACCAATGATATTGTTTCTTGTGGTTGATTCTAAAAACAACCTAAAGTTTCTCATTCCATGTTTCTGTGTAGCTTTTAACTGTCCCTCGCTATAAATGGTAGCACTCCCAGACGAAACATTGGAACTTGGAAGTTAATCATCATCATCATCATCATCATCATCATCATCAATGAACGATCTGAAACTTCATTAACAATTTTTTTTATTTTAATGCATACTTTTAAATTTTAATATCAAAAAAAGATCGTAAAAATCTTCCCTTGAACACTTTTTATTGTTCATTATGGAGGTTCCTCAAAATAATCATATTAACCTTCTAACAAATGTCATATGAATCTTGATGTGTGTGTGTGACTTTATTGAAACCTTCAGTGCGAAATGTTTGTGCTGAAACATGTTATGCACAGTTCTGAAAAGACTGACAAATAAAGATATAATACTCATGAAATTTCTTTTTTTTTATGGGCCCTTGATTTCTGTCGAAACTTAAAGCCACACTTCATTACTATTTTTGCGATTATTCGTGAAATACAACCGTATATGGAGTGTCATTGGAAATGACATAGGTTTCCAAGGTACAAAAGTGTGAAGGTAAATTTGCTCTCATGATCGTATGAAATATGCTTAACCCGTGGTGGTTTGCACGTACTTGTTGCCATATTGCCAGTGCAGGGAAGCTAACACGTGGCATAACAACTTGTCTAAACACACTAAAGAACTTAATTGTTACAACAAGTAACGTTTATTTTCTGTAACTTTTTTTGCCATTCTGCGCAAACAGTGCCGGATTACCCATTAAGCACACTAAACACGTGCTTAGGGCACCAGCCCAACAGGGGCACCAGAAAAAAAATTCGAATTAATTGTTGATCATAAAATCAAATGAATTATATATGACCATTTCGATCTGCATGTACGAGTACTTTGATTTGGAATGATATCCACACTGGTATTTTCCCACCTTTTTAGCTTTTAATATTTTTTTAAAGTTTCAAATTTCGTAGAGGGATCATACTATTTTCAGTACTTAGGGTCATGGAAGGCCTAAAGTGCGCAAAGATAATATTATGTCCCTACTAGAGCATACTGAATCGGCACATAATTATAGTAGGACACACGGTACTAATGGTATGGAAAAATGGGAACCAGCCTGTACATTTAATAGAGTATATATGGGTTTGGGTGGCCAGGATTGGTTAATAATGTAAGTTATGTTTTAGGAAAAAGAATCTTTTGAGAGCTTATCCTAGTTGTAAGTGAAAAAAAACAAAAAAACATTGTTTTATTGATGGAATTCCAGTCCTTTAATAGTCTTGAGTTTGGAACACTCATTACTAAAATTAGCACCTGACTCTTTGGTGCGAAATTGAAAGCACATGTTTCAAACACACGCAGGTCCAGAAAATGCCGCGGCTCATATCCTTTCCTCTACACAGAAGCTGACATCCAGGTTTCATCTATACTGACAAATATAGGTTTGATCATGGGCACTCAGAAATTTTAAGTTATTGAATTTTTAATATCATGGTGTTTGCGTAGGTTTAGTATGGGAACTGAATTAGTACCGTGACTCCAGTATCATCATACCATGTCCGCCATTTTGTTTGGTTCGCTAACTCCAGCTAGCTGATAACCTTTGCCTGGGGCTAGTGTTTTTATCGACCACGAAGAGTACCCGGATGAAATTCACCAAACAGAGAGTACGTATCATTGAAGTCCCAATTAATTTAGGGACGGGGAGGGGGACATAAGGCCCGGGCCTTAAACTATAAAGGGCTTCGATTTTTATATATAATAATAGAATAATAATAAATATACGTTGTGTACTTAGTTGTCATGCGTTTCCCATGTTAGACTAAATATTTCGTTTCTCAGTAATGATTTGTCTAGAAGTAGATTCATTAATATGCGAGTGATTATTAGATCTCTAGTCATAGTCACATTCAATCTCTGCAACAGGATGTAAATGTGACATAAATAAAAAAAAAGATATTGTTAAAGTGTAAAGGACTCGCAAATATTATGAAAGTTTAAGTATGAAATCTCTTTTCTCCATAAACTATAAATGACTGATATGAATTAAACAAGTTAATCACCTACTTTCTCTGAGATATCATCACTAGTTTCCAAAGCACATACTAAATACTGTAAATAGCCATTTCATTATTATATGAATAAACATATATGCATCCTCTTGCCGTTTGCACTAACTACTAGACCAGAGCGCAGCCTGTATACAAAGGAGCCTTTACAGCGATATATTAGGGAGGCTGAGAGATGAGTGTGCTATTAAGATTAAATTCGCATGTTATAGACTACATCACATTTCTTAAATTTGTTGATTTTCATCAAAGTGACTTGTAAAACACTAGGAAAATCAGAAACAGTTAAATCACATTAATTGACCCCACAACAAACAACTCAAGATTATGACCTATCAGTGGATAGCAAACAGACTACACGTTGGAAGCATAATACGCTGGTGAAACACGCGTTCATCATCTCCAACGATGTTTACATGTTGATATGCGTGTTGATTAATTCCTTATCGCAACCTGAATCTTGACCTCAGTTCCTACTGCCGAGAAAATGTTATTGCAGGTAGGTATATGGACTTAATGCACGGGCAATGATGACTTGATTTATAACTGTTTTATCGGCTATTTTTTATTTCTGATGTATTACTTATGTCTCATTTAATGTTTAGATTACTAGTTTAAGAACAGATTTGAAAAATAACACGCTTGTCTATTTTCATTAGTTAGCGACCATCGTCGAGACTTCATGAACATCTGAAGATGGCACTATCATGTATGACATTTATGACTTTCTCACACGTTTAGAGTTCCAGTTCATTTTCAGACCTCGTTCATGTTATCAACGAATACAAAGGTCATTAGTAGTAGTAGTAGTAGCAGTAGTAGTAGTAGTAGTAGTAGTAGTAGTAGTAGTAGTAGTTGCTGTTGTTGTTGTTATTGTTATAGCAGTATTATTATTATTAGTAGTAGTAGCAGTAGTGGTGGTAGTATTAGTACTAGTAGCAGTTGCAGTTTATTGTTCTTCTTGTTGCTAACCGCTCCGGTGGCCTAGTGGTTAGAGCGTCCGCCTCGGATGCGGGAGGTCGTGGGTTCGATCCCCCGTCGAGTCATACCAAAGACTTACAAAAAATGGTACTAACAGCTGCCTCGCTTGGCGCTCAGCATTAAGAGGTCAGTGTTAGGACTGGTCGGCCTGGTGTCAGGATAATGTGACTGGGTGGGACATGATGCTACATGACTGCGGCATGATGCCCCAGTGCTAGACATCACTATAAACTGCCACACTGCAGACATTGTAGCGATATGACTGAAAAATTGTTAAAAGCTACGTTAAAAATCATAATCACACTCACACACACTTCTTGTTGCTGTTTGTGATGGTCACATTATTATAATTACTACTACTAATGCTGCTACTACTATTACTACTATTTTTCCTGACTGAATATTGCTGCTGCATCCCATTTCTCCAGTTATCTTCCAATCTGATTTTTCTTTCAAGACAGATAGATCAGGTTGCATGCATTGACAGTCTGATTTTTCCTTTAGGACATACTGTTAAGGTTGCGTGTGCTGACCATCTTTGTTTCCTTAGGAAATAGATAGTTAGGACGGCATGTGCTGACCATGGTTTTTCCTTCAGAAAAGATAGTTAAAACTGCACGTGCTGACTGGGATTTTCGTTCAGAATAGATAGTAAAGACTGCATGTGCGGACCATGGGTTTCTATTTCAGAATAGTAAAGACTGCATGTGCGGACCATGGGTTTCTATTTCAGAATAGTAAAGACTGCATGTGCGGACCATGGGTTTCTCGTTCAGAATGGATAGTAAAGACTGCATGTGCTGACTGTGGGTTTTTCCTTCAGAATAGATAGTAAAGACTGCACGTGCTGACCATGGGTTTTTAGTTCAGAATAGATAGTAAAGACTGCACGTGCTGACCATGGGTTTTTAGTTCAGAATAGATAGTTAAGGCTGCTTGTGCTGACCATGTTTTTAATCCTTCAGAATAGGCAGAAAAATATGCATATATCCATTATTTACTCGTTTCAAGCAAATATCCTCTATTTAACCGATGATTATCAGCTTCGATTTCGAACTTTAATATTTATACTGTTTAACGTAACCTTATTTGTATGTTAAATTAGTCATTATCTTT
This sequence comes from Megalonaias nervosa, assembly GCA_016617855.1. NCBI lineage: Eukaryota > Metazoa > Mollusca > Bivalvia > Unionida > Unionidae > Megalonaias > Megalonaias nervosa. The sequence goes on from JAECUM010032395.1 coordinate 24,022, forward strand.
TCACAAATACGAATAAATGAGTATATGTGAATTAGTATTAGTATTATTATTATTATTATTATTATTATAGTATATGCTCTTAAAGTAAATAACAGTAAAGAGTGAAAAGCAACAAGATTTTTAAAATTCAACAAATAATTTATTTTCTTAGAATACAACGTGAAAATGGGAAAAATAACTTACGGTATTGCGAATTAAACCCCAAAATAATCATAGAATTACAGATAGAAGTCCTAATAATTTCAAGTTCTGAATAAACTTTAGTATAAATCCAAGATTAAGTCCAATGCTGAAGTGTTGATGTATGTGTTATGACCTGTATAGTGCTGATGTGTCAACAGTCTTTTGTTGAAACACAGTAATATAATTCCAGGTTTGAATTCACTATAAATCCCAGTGAATGTCTTTGTCCAATAATATTTTATTAATGAGTACTCTATGTTTCAAGAGAAAATTCTCTTGAATCGAGCAATTGGAAGAAATAAAGTCCAGTCCAAATGAATACTGAACATAATACAAATTGATTCTGCTAGATCTTAAGCAAGAATGAATAATCTTTCCAGTGACAAGATTATATAGTCCTATTTGACGTCAGGTCACAATTAACATTTTCTTTAAAACAAATTACCTAACAGAAAATAACCTTCTAGAATGTTCTTAATGTTTACAAAATAAAATGTTAGTTATTATTGTTAGAAAGTATGTTACTAAAATTACAATATATAACCTGGATAATGTCAGGTCCACTGGTGAATTGTAGGGAAATCCCAATAACCTAGACACAGACCCAAAGAAACATATTTACTTCTGTTAATAATAATCCTGATATTAAACCCATACACATAGAGAATATTTCAGCTATGTATTAGTTGTTTACAGAATAAAATAAAAAACCAATAATTCAGGTCAAGTAGGAAATAAACTTGATTTTGGATAAGGTGAAGTCAAACATACAATGTCACATTACAATAGCATATAATCCAATTTTAAAAAAAAAAATTACAATGCATTACAAATATACCAAATTATTATTATCATTATTATTATTATTATTATTATTATTATTATTATTATTATTGTTTTCTTGTTGTTGTTGCTGCTGCTGCTGGTATCTGTACAGGTTAGGACTAAACTTGACACCCTTGCGAACTCCTTTTCACTAAGATTAAACTTGTTGTGGATAGTTCACAGCAAAGTGCATAGTTGTGTACCGTGTAGTTTATATTGAAGTACATTGCAGTTCACTGTTCAGTTTCATCTCTTAATTAGATCAATGCGTGTGCTTCTGTCTAGTTACGAACCGTTTTAGACTTGCACCAAATTCCATTTCCAATGAATTTTCTTCAAGTGCAATTTCTATAAAATACAACATTTACCCGTATTGAACTTTAAATGCTTCGGCAATAATAAAATGATGTTGACATATATATAATTACTGTCAAAAGTGTGTGTGTGTGTGTGTGTGTGTGTGTGTGTGTGTGTGTGTGTGTGTGTGTGAATTTTGAACGTAGCTTTAACAATTTTAGTCATATCGCTACGATGTCTGCAGTGTGGCAGTTTATAGTGATGTCTAGCACCGGGGATCATGCCGCAGACATGTAGCATCATGTCCCACCCAGTCACAGCATCCTGACACCAGGCTGACCAGTCCTAAAACTAACTTCTTAATGCTGAGTGCCAAGCGAGGCAGCTGTTGGTACCATTTTTTTAAGTCTTTGGTATGACCGGCGGGGGTTCGAACCCTCCACTTCCCGCATCCGAGGTGGACGCTGTAATCACTTATGCCACCGGAGCGGTCCGTAAAAAATGTAATCTTATTAGTAACACAAAGAAAACCAAAGTCATGATTTTTGGTTAAATTTTATACATAGACAAGCTGTGAAGATAAAAGTTGTAGATTCGAAACTTGAAATTGTAATTCTCAGAAATTATAAATATTTAGGATTAATCTTTGCGAAGGATGGTAAATTTTAATTGAGAATTAAGAACCTAATTTAAAGCTGTGTACCTTATTGAGAAAATAATGTTGAATCTAAATTTACCTGCAGAATGAATGAGAATAATACAAATTCATACATAAGCAGCCGAGATCTGGGTTTTTCACAAATTGTTACATAAGCAACTGAGATCTGGGTTTTTATAAAATTCGTCATGGTGGAAAAGGCTCATTCAGACTTTCTAGGACACGTGTTATAAGTTACATAATTCACTCATATGTATATCGTTTATGAGTTTGTTAAAGCTCCTCTGCCTTTACAACTAAAGAGAAAGTGGTTGGCTATTAGGTGAATATCCATAATGGCAAGCAAACCAAAATCAATGTACATCACGTACTTAAGGCTATTACAGAATTATAGTAATGATGCAGGCAGAAGCAAATGGATCGAGAGCATTCATAATTTATCTGAAAATGGAGTTTAATTTATATGCATCAATCAAAATATTCCAAATAAAACTACTCTAAAAACGAGTTTCAAGCCAGTACTACTTATCAGTCCATACAGACATGAGGATCGTCCATTTCTAACTCGACTAAAGCAAGGGGGCAGAGGGAGAGAATTATTAAATGTAATTAAAATTAGAAAACTAATTATTAATAGGCTTAGGCTTATGCAACAACAAAAAATGTAGGCAAATATCCAATTACAAACATGCAGTAATTATTTACCAGGAGAAAGGGACGATGAAAATTATATAGAAAGTTTTAGTTTTAAGCCTTCTCCACTACCTCTCGTCATTATTAACTGCTCCACCCCCACCCCTCCTCCCCTCCTAGGTACCTGCTAGATTTTGGACTGGCCTAAACTACATTTATCATTCCTCAATTTTCATCACGTTTACTCTGTAGATTTTGTGGAAATAATTAGGTTATGCTAAGTATATAGTTAATTTTGGGTTCTTAATATCATTGACATCATTACCGTTGAATACAAAGTCACGAAAGTGGTCAGCATATAATGATCTGGTGGGTGAACATTCTGTTTACGTTCTCTCTCCCTTCGAAGTTGTTGATGTAAAGAGTATGACTGTGCGTGCATTTTTCTTTTCGCTATCTCATCGTATATAATACAGCTCATCTGTGCTGGCACTCCCTTTTCTTCTTGCTGTCCTACTTTTAAAATTTAACTGTACTATTAAAAATACGTCACATAAAAAGAAGCTTTTAGCACGTGTCTCTGTTTATGCCTTAAATACTTCTTTAATAACAGCTTCAAGGGAGATTAACATATACACTTACTATACATAAAAGCGTCTTCAATAACATCTTCGCTAGCCAAGGTTCCGATATGATAACCCTATATACAGATCGGAGGCTTGGCTAGCGAAATGCTTCATTAACATCTTAGAAGGAGTGTTGTTTATATTGCTTGCTATTGACCTTCGGCTATTTTTAGTTCTGCCTTTGAGGCGTAAGTTATTCTTGGCTGCACCCACGGGAAGCTTGCTCCCCGAGTTAATCGATTTGATATGGATCATTTGCTCAGCTCCCGATGTTAATTTAAAACAAATACCACAGAGTACATATACCAAGAAAGGACGGTAAACACAGTCGGTTGTATCAAGAGCCTTGAAAACCATGTAGAAAATAAGACCAAACCAAATTGCCGGAAATGACGTATTGTTGTTTTCACAAAATGGCAATAGAAAATCATCGATGTTTGAAGTGGCTCCATCTCTACTTCAGTACTTGTCACTTACTGTTTCACTCTGCGTAGCCACTGCATTTTCTGCCTTTAATTTCCATTTGACTTTGCAAGTACAAAATCTGCAGATTAAAAGGGTAAATGTGGTTTATTTGGGCAAGTCCAATATCTTTCTGAGCCTGATGACGAGAGTTTAGAAAAAGCCGG
>JAECUM010032397.1:0-14015 GCA_016617855.1 Megalonaias nervosa
TATATATATATATATATATATATATATATATATATATATATATATATATATATATATATATATAAAGCAGATGTACTAATTACACACATAAATACCAGCATACATACATGTCTCTTTGTTACATAACTAATTATTAAATAGCTGTCAGCGCTGCTTACATCTTTTTCCATAGTGCTCTTATTTTTTCTGCCCTTGCCTAGGAGTACAAGTATGTAGAATATAATTCCAGATGTTTAGAAAGTTTGATATGATCTATATGCAAGACACAAACCTTAGAATGCAGGCTTGAATTTTAGAAGCTATATACTTTGTATCAGAATTAAGCATACATTAATGACTTCCAAATCTGGTGCTTTTCTAATTACAAATAATATGGTATAATCTGTTGAATCTAACTAAATATGACAGGTGTCTCTAAATTGTTAAAGCGACGTTAAAAGTCCAAATCACAGAGAGAGAGAGAGAGAGAGAGAGAGATAGAGAGAGATTGAGAGAGAGAGAGAGAGACACGTGACATGTATCTCTAAGAACTGACCTAAATGTATCAATAAACTTTTCACAAAATAACATGCAAAAATTAAATGAAGCAGAGTCTCTTTACCTTTATTACAAAAAGCACATGACCATAATTCAGAGATTGTCATTTTAAAGACTCTACCGTTAGAATAGAAAATTGTGTTGGGAACGTTGTACTGAAACTCTTTAGTCCTGTATCCTCGAGAGCAAAGAAAGGAAGGAAAAAATATTGATTTTTTCATGAGATTAATTCTGATTTAAAATAGAGTTACATTAAGTTTCCATTTGAAGTTGAAGTCTTGTTTTTCCTTATATATAATGTATAAAATCATTTTGCAATTTTTTTCCTGTTTCCTGAGAAAATGTGTATGTTCGTGTTGTAGTGATTCTAATTTCATAGCATTTCTAGTTCTGTTTTTCCAAGTTCCAGTTTTTGCGTCAAGAAATCGATCGAAATCTACAAAAGTAATATCGATATTGTATTTTTATATGAATTCGTATGCAAGGAATATGCAGTTTTCCATAATAATGTCATTAATAAATAATACAGACTTTTCACACCGTTTCTTCGTAAAGAACGTATCTTGCTATGTGTATTATAAAAGAGTGGCATGTGTTCTTACTTCTACCATTAACGTGGGTACATTCTGCTATAACATGCAGAGGTCTAAAAAGTAAAACCAGATCAAATTATTTAAGTTTCTTTTGTTTTCGTATTACCTGCGTAGGGAGACATTAGATTCTCTAATTAGCTCTGAACGGCCATGAAATGAGAAAAAAGGCATCAGTCGGTTTGATAGTGCAAGAATGCCAACAAACTTTAATCATGTTCAAGCATGTTCAAGCTATTTTAAAATATGGAATCTTTCTATTAAGTTAGCTGTGGCCGTTCTGAACAAACTTTGCCGCTGGCACTTTTCTTTCAGACAACAAATACACAATTATTGTCAAAAGAAAATCATGTGCAAATTTGTATTCGGACAACGTTTAATACTAAAGTGTAAAGATCAAAACTTTTACGCTGCTTTGGTTATAGTAAGTGTTTGTATCTCTCAACACTTCCCACGTACTTTAATTATGTTTTCGAGGTTTTGGCCTTACTGGGCAGGCAGATTATTTTGAATTACCCTTTCAAATGACTTAAGTAATATGGATTTTGATTGTGACAGTAATTTCCGTGCCCATTATTGCGGTAGGCCATCAGAACAGAAGACAACTTTTTTATTTGCTTATACACATCGTCAGCACCATACAGAATGCATATACAATAATACATTACTGCATAAATTAAGGAATAAATGAATGAATAATGGCGATTGAAAATCTGTGTACGCATAAATCGGTTTTGGTGGAGGAGAGGAGGGAGATAGAGAACTAAATAGCAAGATGGATAATTTTTAAGCTGAATGCGTTATATACATATTTAGTTTATACACACACGGTTTCTATCAAAAATAAGGATCAATAAAAGCTGTTCTTAAAGGAGAAGCATTCGGGACAGATTAAAACAAAATGGTATTCATCTTCGTCAATATTATTTACACAAAGTTCACATTTCTATTCATGTCCTTCGTTTCGTACATGTCTACCAATGTCGATACTTAATGGGTGTGATGCAACTCTTAATTTACAAGTAATTACGTGAGGGTACTGGGGTCATACGATAGTCGCCATAGGTTAACATACGGTATTGGCTCAAATGATAATTGACTTATCACCACTTGTCAATCACGCTGATCGATTAACCAATCAGTGAGCATAAATTGAACACACCTCCAGGCATCTGTTACGTCTGCCGTTTTCCGCCGACAAGCTTCTTCTGGCGATAATGAATTCATTGTGATAAACATTTACACATTTTGCAATGGTTTGTCTATTTCTCGATTTAAAAGTGTGAAACGTGATCAGTGGGAGCTTTCTAATTTTGATAGTCGATATCCAGACCGTCTTAATGGAGGAATTAGATTTCCCGAAACATAGACGAAACTTGGATGGATAAAGACTTGGGCTCGCGTGTACGTTAAACAGAATATAGACAACATTGATGGCAATTAACATGTGTTAAAAATATGTAGAAAAGCATGCCCCGTCAATAGCTTGAAGGAAGAAAATAGAAGTAAAAAATTGAAAAATATATGTAAAGATAAACGTGTCTAGAATACGGGTGGAGAATTCCCTAACTTTCGGGCTTTGCCGTGTAATTTTGTTTTTCTTCTATAGGTTGCACTGAACCCCAGATTGAATTTGTGTAAAGTTTGAAAATTTGCACTTTAATGTTGGTTTGTCCCCCCCCCCCCCAAAAAAATGATTTATCGTCTCGATCTTTCAGACGCTTCAGTGACTCTTTACTTTCTCATTTGAGCTGAAGGAGGGAAGGGGATACAAAAGTGTAATTAATAATAAAGAAATACAAAACAATGGTTTCATGTATTTATCTTCCGCTATATTAAGCATGGATTTACATTAACAGACATCATTGATCATAATTCCATCTGACGAAGAAAGTAAAAGTTTAAAATTATTATGTACAACTGCATACTTCGAAACAGTAATTATTTACAATTTTGCTATGTATTTTTAATTTATTTACTTCTAAGGCAGCATAAATATAAGTCAGATAAAATTAATAAGGATAAGATTGTATACTAAATACGTTAGTATTTTTGGAGCGAATTTCCTTTTACATGATTATGTTCTCAAGCAGCATTAAAACTGATTTTTATTATTTACCGAAATAAAACACGTAGGTTATTACTATACGATCTTGAAATACAAATATAAATATTATCTATTGTAACTTGGTAAGTTTACATTTTTAAGAATAAGACAAAGCATTTTAATAAACATATCACTTAAACTGAAACATATTTCTTTGCCAAATACTGCATGTTTGTCGTAGGTTATCAGGTCATCATAGCAAGTGATTTGGTAGGCGGATCGATCTATCTTCTCGCGTAAGGTTAATTGTATAGGTTCCCATAGGTTTAACATTGGGGTGAATGGTAACATTGTAAAAGATGGATGACCTCGATTAGGGTTACATAGCAACATTGTTAGAGCTGACCTCAGTATGTGTCATTATAGGTACGTACAGTTAAACCTATGTTAGCATTACCAATAGGTTTAACATGGGAATGGTATTATAGAGTCAAAAGCAATGTTTAAAATCAGATCTCCACTGCCCTACGTGAAGATCTGACAGCGACTGCTTAGGGGTTATGTTCAGGTGACTCTTGAATCAGCCAATAGAAATGCAGCTTTCATAAAACTGAAAGTGAATCAGATCGTTCAGCACATGTTGATGCTCTTCAGCCGCACAGCTCAGTCTCCCAAAAGAGAAGATATAAGACTCAATCTGATTGGCTGATAAAATTAGCGATTATGGTAATAGCATAGGTCACTAGAACATGAACCCTAAGCGGTCGCTGACAGATCTTCACGTAGGACAGTGGAGATCTGATTGTAAACAGATTGGGTCATAGTGTTTGTAGGGTCAAAAAGAAAAAGATTTTAAGGGGTCAAACGGGAATTGTAATGTTAAATGGAGAAGGGAAAAAAGGTCGACCGGTTATGGGGGTGAAACTGAAATGGGGTCAAACGGGAATTGTAATGTTAAATGGAGAAGGGAAAAAAGGTCGACCGGTTATGGGGGTGAAACTGAAATGGCAATGTTAAAATGTTGAGGGGAAAAGGGTTGACAGTCAGTTTATATAGACAAAGGATATATGACATGCCTTCTCTGGAATTTCTAAATAGATAATTAATCACCAGGTCGCCATGCGAGTGTGTCTGCTACGTTCGAGTGCATACAACAACAACTCGGTAGCATCAAGTTTTGGTGTTGTGTGTTTAGTCGTGATGGGAGATGGACTGGTTCGTGCAGGCAAGGCGATGGGTGCCGTTTAACGGCGGACTTAGGTTCGAATCTCCGTAGAGTACGAATTAAAAATTCTCTAACCTATACAATAGTATTATTTTTTAAATATTAATTCTGCCTAGTATTATCAGCATTATGCTTTAGAATCCAGGGATAGCATTTTCCGTTCTGTTTTGGCGTATATATATATATATATATATATATATATATATATATATATATATATATATATATATATATATATATATATATATATATATATATATGGGGAGGGGGCTGATTTATCTGCATATGTTTCTCTGTATGACATGCCTTCCCCAGTTAAAACTGGCCTCAGGGCCGTAGAGAGCGATCACGGGTCCTGGGGTAAGAATCACCCGGGCTTCTCCTAGTTCTTGTTCAAACAAAATTTTTCTTTTATAAAATTAAAAAGGGTTGTTATATAGTGATTGTGGTACACCCCTCCTCAACTTATTTGTGGCGGGTTTACTGGTTTTGGCTTTTGTATCTAGAGGTGATCGCCAACGGTGAAATTTGCCCAGTATCGAGTAAGGTCAACACAAAGTATGACTTATGGGTGGAATAAATAGATAAAAGTACGACTTATGGGTGGAATAAATAGATAATCTGAGCTAATATATAGAACAGAATAACACGAGCCTCCGTTACAAATAAAAACAAAATTTAATCAAATTCCAAAACAATAAAATTTCACAAGCAAATGATATAAACGTTACAATTCGAAACATACACTTCTTTCTTTTTGAATCAAACTAATTAAGGAATTTCAAAATGCAAATAAGATTATAAAAATAGCCGATTCTGCTTACGATAGAATCAAATCATCATTTAACCGAGTGAGAAATCGAATAACACTGCCTTGCATCGATTCATAACCTGGTGTTCGGTTCCGTCCAAAAGGTCCACTCAGACTGTACTTCTGGCTCCTTCGCGCCGGTAAGTCCTTTTCGCTCTACTTCCCTCTTTCCAAAATTCTTGGTATCTCGTATTTTTCCTTTTTAGCTTTCCACTCTGTTTGGGTTGTAAAACGTATCTGTCCCCGAAACTATCTCACCTTGTAAAAATATAAACAAAAGCAACCTAAATCTTTCGTCACATTATACGGGAATAAATCATTAGTCTCACCCCTCGAGGTCAGATGTAATTCTATCGGATTCAAACAGACGTCGATGGCTATCTAGACTAATTGGTCATAACAGAACATACAACCTAGTTCCACAGACTAATGGTCTGCTAATTGCCATTTACACCACATCGAGACATTAATTCCTTACTAGTCTCATTACACGAGAATGAATGAAATTCCTTACCCTACGTTAGTGTCACAAATACACATAATAAACTCGTTCGGATAATTTCCACGGCTTCCCGTAATATCTACATTCCAACAATTCGTCAATGTATATAAATAAACAATATCATTGTACGAGTTCAGATAAATGAACTCAACACAGTTATGCTAGATACATAATTCCCTATATAGAATAAGCATGAAATTCTGGATACATAATTCCCTACAATAATCGAGACTATACTTAGCGAGCCGTCAATGTACATATAAAGAAAAATATCATTGTGCGGACTCAGATAAACAAACTCAACACAAGTATACCATATCAAGAAAATTGATCTACGACTCAGACAAATAAATCCCTGCAAATACATGCAAATACAAGCAATTAAATCAAACAAGTCATCATAGTAGTATCAACTAATTTACATGAGATTATGCACATACCTTGTGTTTCAAGCTTTTGGTGTCTGTCAATTCTCCAGACAATCGTTTCCCCCTTGGATGATTTTTTACGAGAGATTTACTCATTAAATTTCTCGGAGCCCTCTGTTCTTGTTCTTTTCTCTTGTAGAAAAGTGCAGACTGAGTTGCAAATTCCACTACTGCACATTTAAACTGATAGTTTTTCGTGTGAACCCACGCCCCCTTCCACAGCGTAACCAATCAGAATGACATAAAATTCCCGCCTCACTAACATCGAAACACTGCACTACGTCTGACAACAAATGGCTACCAACTGTTTTCTGGTCAATGTCCCAACTGTCAGCTTCCATACAAACCAGGAATTGAACTCGGTTCCGGTAAGTTTAAACAAACTAAGCCCTTAATTATATATCGATAACTCCTGACTTTGGCTGAACCAATCCGTACATTATGGCTTTTCAATGGCGGCCATTCCCCATAAATCTAGTTAATCGTACATGTGTCTAGCTAAATGTTGCCTACAGAGATTAACAATAACTAAACAGATATCGACCTAAAAATTTGGTCTGTTACAGTGATATATCCCCGGTTGTCCCCCCCCCCCCATCTCTTGTCGGCCCTGACTGGCCTTCATAAACATCGCAAAGAAAAGTAGGTTTCCAGTGTTTTAAGATGCTTCATTGCTAGTGGTATATAGACCAGCTGTTTATCCAAGCGTTGAATTTCACTCGTTTCTTTTATTTGACATGAAAACAGGTTGGACACGATATACATTAATCTCATACATTCCTTTGTGAGTTAAGTCGCTCTTTTCCTCCAGGAAGGTTAATATAAGATTGATAACCGCTAAATATTTCTGTGATATTAACGTCTAGTGTTCATGTTATTATGATCAAAGATATAGTTTTGTTCAGTTAGAATAATGATTCATAGCTTGCATACAACAGATAAAACACCCTTGATGACCAGTGGCGTACTAAGGGTAAATGGCGCACGGGGCAAGTGGCGTAAATGACGCCCAGAGAGACGACGATGGCCCAAAGGGCCAGAATATGAGGCCCAAAGGGCCGAACCCTAGGTAGGGTTATTGGAGGGGGCTAATGCCCTCTCCCATCAACTAGAGGGTTTGGGGAAGCGCTGTGAGCTCCCCCAGCGATTTTCCTGCAATTTACTGCCATTTGGTGGCTTTTCCTGGCGTCAATTCTGTCATTCATACAAGACAAGCAGGTACCATTTTATGCATGTCTGTCATTTCCACATTAGGCCCATTAACTTCACCTCAAACATGTTACTGTTAAGCATGTACAGAAACCAATAATTTTAACAAAATCGATTAATTTATGGACTGTTTGTTTGCAAAAATATAGATATATCTACACAGCAACATAAAGACGATAAGTTTTCCGAGCTTCTAACACTGTGAACTGCTCAATGACGCCATTGAAGTCAATTTTAAGAGAGACGTCTCTTTCTACTGAAAATATTGCCAAATTAATTAACCTTGACTGACTCATGACCAAGAGTTAGCATGTTTTAACGAGTTTCAGCTTTGAGAAGCTTCTCTGACAGCGTGCTATCGAAAAACAATTGTCAATAGATTCGGAGAGCGATTGTAATAGTCCAGAAACGCCTAAATGAACTGAAATTAACGATATCTGCAGGCGTTTACAAAAATATACCCCAATCCAATATCCCTTCCCATAAATCTAACTACTAGAGGTTGTCTGACGTATCCGAAGATAGACGTCTATTTTAATTGAGATGAGCGTAAGTGATAGTATTGATCGATGTTTGGATCCCTCTCACTAGCTGTAATGCGGAAGAGGATTAGGGAGGTGTTGGGGGCGCAGATGGATAGAGTAGCAGTTTGTTCATGAAGCACACGCTGGCAGCAGAAATGAGTTAACAAATTTTTGTTATGCTGGTGCGTCATGTCATTTCTTGAATGTTCGGGATTCAAGAGTAACAAATTTACAAACACGTAATTTTGTTAATTTTCGAAAAAAAAATTATCAGCTGTTATGGCGCCCCCGTTTTTATGCTACTGTTGATGACAAACGTTTTACCGAAGACCATCAAGAAAAAGCTTGAGTCCATGAAACGCCAGTCTACGTTAACGGATACTGGTTTCTGACTGTCAAAAAATAAATGCTTCTTGATGAGAATCAAAGTCATATTGATGGATGTTCTCCTTTCTAAGCAATTCGACAACTAATTCTCTTATACACTGCATTTGCTGTGATCGAAATTATTCACTGTGGCCAGTTACATCAGTTTTTTGACGACTTATGCTGCATAAATGTGTTCTCTTAAACTTAATCTCACCATCTCCATCATAAGTATGCGGATTCTTTTGGACGTTTTTGCAATGGTTTTATCAATGGGCAAATCGCAACAGTCGATCGAATTGTCTGATGAAATAAGACGCCACCACACGAAAATGAAGAAAAGATACATGTATACAACTTCAGTGTTGTTGGAGCTCTACAATGTTTTCATAAGCCAAATCATGCTTCAAATCGCACGTTAAAAGACACGTCCTATTAGACGAAAGTTTATACCTCTAGTCTGAAAAAAAATTATATTACCACAAATTGATATATTAAGGAAAATGGGTTGAAAACAAGTTGCAAAAACTTGGCGAGTTCCTCTCGATTATGATAATTACATGATAAATGAAGCGTGACCATGCAGTAGTCTATATATGAAAACTGAACAATTGTAAGTGGCAAAACTCGAGTTGAGATATTGACGGGGCAATCGGATTAAAATCAGATCTCCGCTATCTTAGGTGAAGATTTGACAGCAACCGCTTAGGGGTCATGTTCTGGTGACCTATGTTATTACCATAATAGCTAAATTTATCAATCAATCGTATGAAATATTATATCTTCGCTTTTGGGAGACTGATCAGTCAGCATCAATGTGTGATGAACGATTATATTCTCTTTTGGATTTTGAAAGCTGCATTTCCATTGGCTAATTCAAAGGTCACCAGAACATGACCCCTAAATGGTCACTGTTAGATCTGTACGTAGGGCAGTGGAGATCTGATTTTAATCAGATTGTACAAGGTGGTGGGGCTTGTTTAGTTGCAAATAATTTGGTCAGATGGATAAACGATTTTTGTTCCTGATATACTTTTTTCGACTTTAGATAAAGAGATATGACTTTGGGGTTTTGGGTGGGGTTTTTGTTTTTAAAAAAAAATCTTTCACTGGTTGTGCTACTCTATATTTCTTATAGGGTAATTACAGTTGTTGAGTATGGTTAGCATATGAGAGTTTTCTAATAAAGATGTTCGTATTGGATAATAACCATAATTTGCTAAATGTCTCAAATTATCATTTTTGACGTTTTCTACATGCAGTGGTAGTAACGCAGGCGTGTATTCTGGGGTCTAAATGCGTGTGAATATGTAAAATTTTGTATCAGCTTCTGTCTATCAGCAAGTGAATTCCATCCGGTTTATTTTCTGGCATACTTCGTCAAGCCAGTAATTGTCATAAAGGCCTATACCTATTCGAATTTGTCTATATCAGATGCAGAACAATAGGGTCATACCTCTGATAAATATTCAATAATTGGAAGTAAAAATTTACACAGTAAATATTTTATTTAAAATATTTGTTGAATTTCAGCTGCCATAAAATTTAAATGTCTAGAAGCATTTCTTATGTCATCAATATTGATTGGTACATGAGCCAATGTCCATTTATGCAATGCCAATGTGTTTATGTGATTTTACAAATTCTCAGTTTTTCACCTCCAAATTCAAAACCTGGATTATAACTTGTGGTTTTGGTGGACAATCAAATATACTCGAACGGATGTAATTTCACTGACAAGGTATATGGCCGTTCAATTTTGTTTCTCAGAGTCGTCATTCAGGGTGGGTTACATGAGTAAATTATCGAAAGAATTATATTGGGGAAGAAAATCATTGGCAAATAACGAGTACGAGAAATAAATTGGTCCAAGTACAGAACATGGCGGAACGCAAGCAGTAGTAAAACATAAAAGAATAGGTTTCCAGCAAGACTCGTTGTCTCGTGTTTGCAATACAGTCTCAAAGCCTCAAAGCCATGCAAGCAATTTATGCCATACATTCTAAATTTGCCATTAGTCTTTTTGTGCCATACCTTGTCGAAGGCAGCAATATCATTATGGAAATTTGTTATATTTGTTACTGCTATATTCCAAAACCTTCCATACACCATGACTTTTACCCTCGAATCACATGTGCGTGAACCCGCTGCGAGCCTTGCGCGAATGTAACCCGTAGTAAACCTCAAGCAAGGACACTAAGTAGATGCCGCTGTTAATCGACTTTTATTTCCTGTAAATCAGGACCGTTAACTTGTTTCGTATTTGTGCGCGGAGATGCCGGACGTTTTCCATCGTCCGCCATGGTAATGGTTTCATCTTCGATGGCCACCGAATACATCGTAGTACTGAGAACCTTACTGATTTCGCCAATGAATGGTTTCAGAAACGATCGTTCTCGTCTTCTCCCAAAACCTGTTACACGGACAAGTGCGTCCCTAAATAAAAGTCGAGATATTTCTCTTCTTGATTGAGTCAATGTTGGTGCAATATGCTAAATGGGAATGCAACCGGGATAGAGTTGTCGGCGAACTCCACTTCGTCGTTGCAGAAACATTCCCTGAGTGTTTTCACACCTGTAATTGTGTGACTGAACGTTTTCATGTGCAAATGCTATGATTCCAAGCTGACATCGACTTGGTATCGGTATATAAGGGTATTTTCAACTGTCGAGGTCTATTTGCCGTTAACGAAATTATATTTTTGTGTATACGAGGGTTTGTTAACGCTGTTTTCACGTATCGATAATTGGAATAAATTCACTATCAATGTTAGAATCACTGGTCAACCAGTCCAACACCCCGATGCCAATTTACGTAATCTCATCACCGCGGTCAGAATCCACTACTGATATATCATGATAAATCTAATCTTATACACAAACACAAAAAGTTAAGGATCCTCACGAATGGAAATTGAATACTTCAAAACTGAATTTCATCTCCGGTCAAAAACTATGTTGATACTGTACATATGAAAAAAAATCTTTTACCTTAGCGGGTTTATTGATACACGATAGATGTGACAAAAATCCAAGATGCTGCTGGTCATTTAGTTAAATTATCATTTTACCCTTCCCACTTTTACTTCCGGTTTAGAAAAACAAATATGATCTGAGCTCGTGCACCTATCAGACGTGGCGTTAAGTCTATCAAATAGATTTTTAAGATGATGGAAAATAAGTGAATCATTTGCTAAAGTTTCGACGTCAGTTTCTTCCTCTATTTCTTTCATTAACAGCCCTTCAGTTTGGCTCCATGAAGTTACTGCGCGTGGAGATGGCGGCACATTCATCCACGTATTGTTTTATTCTGGTAACAATCAGCATCGGCAACATAGTTTTTGACAGACGCAACCGACACACCAGAGTCTCTCATTCACTCGACTTCATTGATTTCAGTCTGGTTTTAACAACGGCGTTTCGCATCTTTAAAACAATGTCGTTCATATCAATATTAGAAGTTTTAAGTTACCATGTCCTGATATTCCAAAAAAAATTGAACCCCCCCCCCCCAAGATCGTCCGGGTCGACGTATTCAAAACCGGAGGATGAACTCAGGTAAATCAGCTTTAGTAGCAAACTGGTCAGATTTACATTGGCGCTGCATCTGGTCTCTGAGACCTCGCGTTCATAATTATCATAATTATAATTCGTATCCTATTAAACGCACGTACTAAATGATAATGTAAAATCAGCAGACGCTTGCTGTTAGTGAACGCGGAAGTACTTGCAACGCATTAACATTGAGATGTCCACATATCGAACCGTCCTTCCGAGCTTCCAACGACAGCATTGACTAAAACAGCGGTTGTTATTGAATGGCAAATCACTATGTAAATAAGCAACAACTTAAAGTGGAGGTGCAAGCCCGTGCGAGTCAAAATATAATAGATGTCGAGGCTTTACCACGTATGCGACCCAATGAGTCCCATGTCCTTTTCGTGAATGGAAGATGCTGATGCTGGATTTCAATGTGCGAGGATTCCCTAACGCAAGTTCATCGTGGATAAATACACATCGGAAATGATTGACTGGCCCTACCAAAGCGAGTCATTCAAAATTGGTCAAGTGAGGAGGTCATTTGTAAGTCGTTCTGAGTAATTTAAGACTTCTGCCTGAGGATATTCTATGAGTCATCCCGGGTACTCGAAGACCTTTTCATTTTATATTCGTTTACAAGACGTTATGCGGCCTCCAACCGCCATTTTTAGAGCCATCCAGGATGCAGTTCCGACTTCCTCGAACGCAGGCGTTTTTTTTAACTGCAAGGGCCTCAGCCGCTATCATAGGTGGAATGGCCACGAGGAATGAAAATATTCCACCAGGCATTTGCAATTGCGTCATCTCTGTCTTTGACAGTCTTAATGTCAGAGGGATATTCTTTTGTTTGGACCCATTAGAGTTGCGTTTGGGTCAACCATACCGGAACAATTCCTGTTAACGTTGTCGGAGAAAGCCTCAGTATAACCCCGCAATCGTTTCGTATTACGCTCTTTTGTTTCGCAAGCTGATTCGGACACAGGCAAGACAGTATTATTTGGAAACGTAACAGGTTTAAATACTATGTTACGACTCTACGAATTTGAGAACATTCTACAAATTTTCCACTGTCGCTTCAAGGACCCTCATTCATCCATATGCACCCTCCAACAAAAGAGTTATGTCAGAGAGAAATACAGCAAATTATATGTAACCATAGGTGGGAACCACAACCACACGTGTTTTAGACTACATGTCAACAACGGACTGCCTGTACAAGCCCGGGAGCTTTAATGAAAAGTAATACAGCGAATACAACATATGGAAGTTGCACTGGGAAATATGCAGGAAAAAAATCCCACAGCACCATTATGATACTACTATAGCTTTGGAAATGGCATCAAAAACAATACATGAATGTTCCTTGTTATGCAAATTTTCGGCCCCTGCAAAAATTCAGAGTTCCATTCCTACCAAGTCCCATCCGCAACAAAATAATTTGGGATTTTAGGATCCCTGCATGATTGCCCCCTTTCCCTCCAAACTAGCACTTGCACAATAACTTATATTCATGAAATTTTTTAAAAACTTGTTCCAAACTACCTTTTCAAATGTTTTATTTACTTTGTTTAGAAGATGTATTGGTTTGTAGTTAGGTGGAGATGCTCTGACTGCTATGAGTAAGATCATAACAATATGGTAAAGTGCATGTAAGTGTGGACATGTAGGCGGATGTATTAAAAATAAATTAGTACTAAAATAGTGCAACGAAAGTCTATTCTATCGTGATTGTTGAATGCTCTGCACTTTAAATGTCATCTAAAATCTTCCAGAGGAAAATTGGTCATGAAAAGAGGAAATCGGGCCTATCATAGCAAATAATGTATTTTCAACACGCGCTGCTATCATTGTGACATCACAGCGCGCGACATTGAATCCGGTTTGTACTGGATCACACCTTTAGGTTGAGCATGTCCCAAAATGTCCATTTTATTTTTTATTTAGAATGATTTTGCTATATGTACTTCTTGGGGCGTGTAAATAATGACCTTCCAAAGGATTATGGATGTATGAAGATCCAAGCAAAGTGAATAATTATCATTTACAGGTATGTGTAATTAAATTTAAAAAAATGAAATGACACAATGTGCTTAAATAGTCGGTTCTGAACGCCCACATCACATAAATGACATTTACTATAACTTCCAGCACCATGTATATTTTATAGTATCTAACAGGAAAACTGCCCCCCCCCCCAAAAAAAAAAACAAAAAAAAAAAAAAAAAAAAAAAAAAAAA